>JAMAKC010000068.1:0-133843 GCA_023628735.1 Trichoderma sp. PF4103 | reverse complement strand
TAATAAGTAGTATAAATAGTACTAAATAGTTTAAGTAAATACTTATAATATAATACTAATATAAGTATTATTAATAAATAAGATTATTATTAATTAGTATAAAAAGATAAAGAAAAGAAAATAAGGATTTTTATTTATTATAAAATAGTAATAAATATAAATACTATTATAGTATAACTAAGCTATCTACTTATTATTCTCCTTATATAAGCACTTTATATACTAATAAAAGGGTTACTACTTAAGCTAATAACTATAAACTAGCCTCCCTGCTTAATAAAATACTTATATAGGACTTTATAAATAATATTATAGACTTAGCCTTTAGTAATATAAAGGCCTAGTCTAAAGTAGTGCTTATATTATAATATAGCTTAAACTATAAGATAATTAAATTATTTATTAGCTTTTTTTATACTCTTTTATAGCTACTGCTCCTTTATTATACTATTTTAAAGGACTATATTAAGTAGTTTATAAAGCTAATTAAATACTATACCTTTTACTTAGCTAGCCCCCTTAATATAAAAGAGAGTTATAAGGGTTTTACTAAAGCTATTTAATAAACCTTTTAGCTAGTAATTAAAGGCTTTAGCTAGTGTTTATATTATATTAAATACTAGGCTGCTTAGTAAAATAATAATTATAAGTAAGCCTAAGCTACTTTTATAATAGACTAGATTAAAGATATATATAAAGAACTTTAGTATATTATTTAAAACTATAAGTAAGTATACTAGGCCTAGATTATTTATAAGGCTAGACTTAAAAAACCTATCTTTAATATTATAAAGTAATAGGATTAATTAAATCCCTTTTAGCTATAGCCTTTTATTATCTTTAGCTATATTTTTAATATATTAAAAAAGTATGCCTAGTACTTTAAAAAGACCTTTTTAAATTACTAAACTACTAAAAATAATATTTTAAACTCTTAAAAAGAACTCTTATACTATAGCCTAAAGCTCCTGCTTTATAAAAAGGTTATTAAATAAGATATTACTAAAGCTATTTTAAGTATAAGTAATATAACCTTAAGTAGTAATAGTATCTTTATTTAAATACTTAAAATTACCTAGCTATATATCTTTATAGCTATTTAGGCCCTCTTTTAGGCTTTTATATACTTAAAGTACTACCTTAAAGTATTTTAAATAGCTAAAGTAATTATAATCCTTAAGCTTAGTAAAAAGCCTTATAACTTAATTAAGTAGTAGTGTCTTATTACCTTATTATTATATATTAATAAAGGGCTAGAATAGCTTTTTACTTATTATATTATATATATAGCTATAGTATAAGGCATCCTCCTCTTATAGTATTTTAAAGCCCTTCTTAAACACTTAGCTATTAATCTTATTACTTACTTTATTTATAATATTAAAAAGGTATTAGTAAAAGAACTATTAATTAGCTTACTAACCCTTAATATCTAAAAGGCTTTTAATATTATCCTTTATAGCTAATTAATCTTATAGCTTTAAGAATAATTCTAGCTAAGCTAGCTAGCTTATTAAGTTAAGACCTTTATAATTAACTAGTTAGTAATTATTTAAATTAGTAATAGTAATATAGTCTTAGTAATCTCTTTTTTTTATAGTACTTTATAAAGGTTTTTAATTAGCTTAATTCTCTTTATACTTTATATTACTTTACTTTTTTAACTAAACTAATTATAGTACTACTTTAGCTATATTAATAATATTAGTATACTAGTTATAAAAACTACCTTTAAGTTAGTTTATACCTAGCTTTAAAAAAAGCTAGATCTTTTATTAATATAAGGTTAAGTAAATATAATTACCTTTAACTTTATTAAAGCAGATTTAATTTACTTTATAAAAAAAAAAACTCCTTACTATACCCCTTAGCTTAATAATAAAAGGCTAGGAAGTTATTCTTAAGCTAGTAGTTTACTAGCTTAAAATATTTTTAAATACTACCTTAATATTTTATAAGTATATAAACTACTAGGCTATTAAAGCTTTTTATACTACTAACTTTATTTACTTACTTAACTATATTAAAAAAGGCTTGTTTTTTAATACTATATCTTAGGCTACTAAAGCTATTATAATATCTACTGCTTTATATAAGGCTAATATATAGTAATTTTTAGACTTTTAGAACTTTTATATAAAGCTATATTACTTAATCTAGGCTTATAATAAATAAATAATTAGCTAAATTAATAAGTATTTAAAGATAGTAGTTAAAAAGGTGCTACTAGTATAATATATTATATTAATTTTAATACTTTTTAGAAATATAAAGATTACCCTTGCTTTTATTATATTAAAATAAGTCTGCTTATATACTTTTATATACTATACTATATTAAACTAATAATACCCCTTTATTTTATAAATAAAAGGCAGAGGCTATTTCCTTTTATAACTTTAAATAATAGCTTCTTTTATACTTTTAAGTATATACTTTTAAATTATTTTATACTTTTTTAACTATATTTAGCCTAGCCTAGCCTTATTACTATTAAGTAAAAATAAAGCTATAGCTGCTTATAATAAACTTATTAATAAACTCTTATACTTTAATATTATTAATTACTTTAATAGCTCCTTTTTATATAATAATACTAACTAAGGCATTATAATAGTAATTAAAGGCTAGGAGATAGTTTATAGTAAATATAGCGCTTTATAAAGTATAAAGGTTTTTAATACTAAGGTCTTTAATGCCCTAGCCTTTATTTATATTACTATAGCCCTGCTTTAATATTTTAATTAGCTTCTACCCCTTTTATACCTTAATACTGCCTACTTCTTTTTAAATAATACTATAATAGTAGCTAGCCTTTAAAAAACACTACTTAATAACTTTTAATATAAATTTCTTAAATTCTAATAACTAGCTAAAGCAGTTATAAAGTTAGGCTATATAACTTATATTTTATAAGTCCTTAAATATAAAGATATTTTAAAAAATAAAAAGGCTAATGCTTTAATAAAGTAAAGTATATAGCTTTAAGCCCTTAATACTTACTTAATACTAGCTTACTTTAAATAAAAAGCAAGAGTATAAATAAAATAGATTACTTATAATTACTAAAACTAGACTATATTATAATATTACTAAGACCTTAAATTACTTTAAAAGTAAAAGCTAAAAGAACTTTCTATCCCTTAGCCTACCTTTTACTATTTACTAGCTAAATGCTTTAGCTATAAGTCCTTTTAATCTTATTATAACTAGATAAGGTATAATAAAAAAGCCACCTGCGCTTATAAAGGCCTTTAAGAGCTATACTATGCCTTTACTTATTATAAATTCTAGTATATACTCCTCTATCTTTTATACTTTAAGAAAAGTATAACCTTATTCTTCCTTAGCCCTTAAAGCTGCTATACTTTTTAAAGTTTCTTAAAGTAAGTAAAGCCTTATAAAGTAATTAATATTCTAAAAGACACTTTATTATTAAAGGATATGCTAAACAGTAGTTAATAATACTATATACTATAGCTATAGCTTACTTATAGCTATAAAAGGACTTATATAATAGCCTTAATAAATACTCCCTTTCTCTTAACTAAAATATAAATATAAACTAGTAAAAATAAATAATAAAAAGACTGCTATATACTTATATTAAACTCTTTAAACCTTTACTAATTAATTAATACTATTAGGCCTAAATAAGTATTATAAAGACTTTATTAGTATTATTAGGACTAGAGGAAGGATATTTAGGCTAGCTGCTATACTTAATTTATATTTTTCTTTTCCTTATATTATGCCTATATGCCTTAAATAGTCCTATATCTTATATATTTAAGTATATAGCTAGCTTAGGCTATTTATATTACTTTTTAAGGAGATCTAGATATTAGTTATAAATGTAAATAATAAATAAATAAATAAATAAATAAATAAACAAACAGGCTAGCAATAGCATAAGTCGACAAAACGGACCGACAGCTTCTATCGCGGCCTCTCGGTGCACTTTCTTCCTTGCCTCGGCCTCTTGGCAGCATTAACGCGGCAACTGCTGCAGTTTCTAGCGGCGGAAAGTCTCGTTATTCCGAAGTTGACAGCGATTCTGGCGACAGACATCTTCTGACTGTGGCCCTGGCTAGTGCCAATGCGGGAGGAGTCGAAGATGGTCGATTGCCTGTGATGGATGTGCTTGGCCGTGGTGTGTGTGGTTGCAAGGGGCGTGCGTCTATCGAAAGCGGTGAGAAGCCAGATGGACTGGTTGACAGGGGATCTTCAGGCACCGCACGGAAGAGAGATGGCTGAGTGGCGGGCACTGAGACAGAGTGGAAGCCACAGCGGCATCTAATCGCAGCCACCTGTCGCTGCTTTTACAGCTTTCGCATCGAGTGGCCAGCACCAGAACGCGCGATCCGGCTTGTGCCGCTGGCAGTGTCAAGCCAGGGGCAACGCAGTCCGCCAGCTCTAGCGCTCAAAAGGCGCCGGATACAGGCCCGACTGGCCTTCCAGCGCTGTCCCTATTGCGAGGGAAGGAGTTTGTCCTGTCTGAGGCATCTGTCCGTTGTTTTGCAGGAAGGCTGGCCCAGCTCTGCGGCAGGGCATCAAGGCAAACAGGTTCTTCTCAAGGCGCAGTGCCGTGTGCTACCACAGGCTCTCTCTCTCGTCGTACTGGCAGTGGGTAAAGCGGATGCGGTCGATGCGGCTGATCGATAGTCGCAAGCAATATCAGTTCAGTCACAGCGCAGCAGACCAGAGGAGAAGTGCCCGAGCCCCGAGGCCGCCTGAGCTTGGCGCTGCAACAAACGATGGACACGAAGTCGTTGTGTGTGGAAACGCCAGAGGGCTATCATGCGGATGCCCCTCGTATCCTCCGTACCTCTCGTATAGTGTATCTACTGCGCTGGTGCTTTGTAGCACCCGTACTTGGCTGGCTGGAGGCTGTAGGGCGCTTGTCTTGCCACAAGGGTTGCAATGGGCGGTACTTTGACGATGCACTCAGCCGAGTGGCCACGCTGAAGTCGAGCCTGCTCCAGGACACCACCTGATCGGAGCGAAAACATGAGACGGACCCTGTGCCTGAATTGGTAGCATAACCTTATCTGCTTCGCCAGTGTCCTCGCGGCCGCTCTGTGTGAGTTTGGCATCGCTATGCGGCCGCGGGAAAAGGCGCCGGGTCACCATCAAGGTGAGATCTAAGCATGCCGAACAACTGTTAGCCTGCTTCTTTGCTTGCGTCGTGCCATGCTCACCATCAGCGCCGCTTGATAGGACAGAGCTTAAGCTGTCCGGGGGGGTGGAGCTGGGCCAGCAACAAGAACAAGAACAAGAAAGTTGAGTTGAAGCCAGGGCTGCAGGGATCAGTTTAGCAACGAGGGACGGCACCCTGGCGCAGGACAAGGACCTGCAACTCGCTGCAACTCGCTGCACACGCCCTCGACAGCGCGCGAGTCTCGATATTCCAGGCCCTGCACGTTGCGAGTGGGTGCGTGAGTGAGTTGCCGGGACTCCGCTGGGCGAGGCCGGGGGGACGAAGCGTGAGGTCGTAATTGATTGCCACAGTAAGAGAAGAAAAGTTGGAAGACGCAACAAAGTTTGGAGGTGTCGATACTGGATAAGGCGCCTCACAGATACCTCAGGTATCAGGCATCGCAGACGCAGATGCGCGTGTACATGTACCTTTTGCAGTGAGGCGCCGCCTGAGGTCACACCAGTACAGCGACTCAACTCGACTGCCAAGGTCCTGGCCCCAATTGAAGGCACAGGACAGCCTCGAGGGCAGCAGTCGCTTCGTCCATCCCGTCTATCTGCACACGCGCGCCCAGCTGAGAAGAGGCTTGAGGCTATCGCTACCAACCTTACCACTCATCTCCCTCTCTCTTCTTCTTCATTGGAGAACGGCCGCAGTCCGTCCATCTGGTTGAGATTGTGTATTCCGTACAGGGGTCTTCTATCTGCAGTCGCCTTCTTCCTGGCATATCAGAACCGGTTCACTCAGTCATTCACTCTCTCACAACTCTGTCCTCTCCTCTCCCCAACCTTATACGTCACCGTCACAGCGGGCCTCTCTCTGTCAATCTTCCTTTCTACCCTGCCTGCATCTCTCATAAGGTGGCCAAGCATTCCATCCGAGTCCCATATTGAGGCGTCTGTTGTAACCTCACCTACAGACTCCTATCGCGGCATCGGATCATCTCCAGAGCTGCGTCTCCATGGAGCAAAACTACTACGGGCGACCTCCCGTCGTCCCCTCAGCCGCAACCTCCAGCGCGCCCACGCCTCTCCGTCCTGGAACTCCCAACACTGACGCCAGCCGCAACGTCTATGACAACACCGACTCCGGCTCCAACGTCCCGGGAGCGGGCACAAACCCCTTCGTGAGCCCCGACGCTTCACGGCCGGCCTCTAGCTTCGAGTCCTCCAGCGGCAGCCCTTATGAAGAGCCCGCCGAAGCGCCCGGCGGCCAGCGGTACTTTCACTCGCGGCTCGTCAAGAAGGGCGAGATTGAGAAGCCCTGGTTGGACAAGGCTGATCCCAAGGAGAAATGGGTCACGATCCTGCCCCTCCTCGGCATCCTCCTGGGCCTGTGCATTTCTGGCTTTTTGATCTGGGACGGCATGCGAAGTGTCGTCAAACACAAGTATTGCCCCGTCTTGGATGAGGACTTTAGCAGTGGCCTTGATCCCAGCATCTGGACCAAGGAGGTGCAGGTCGGCGGCTTTGGGTAAGTCACTTGCCTGACTCGAGCATTCGTCTCAATGGCGCTTACTGACTTAGACGAACCCAGCAACGGCGAGTTCGAACAGACGACTGGCGGCGATGGAAACGTCTTCATCGGCGACAATGGCCATCTCATGATCAGGGCAACGCTGCAAGACGCCAACCTGGTAGAGAAGAACAACGTCATCAACCTGCTCAAGGACGGCACTTGCACCTCCAAAGACTACTATAGTTGCGTTGCTGCCACCAACACCACCTCCGGCAACTCCACCATTGTCCCCCCGACGCTTTCCGGCCGCATCAACACCAAAAAGGGCGCAACCATCAAGTACGGCCGTGTCGAGGTCACTGCGAAGCTGCCTGTGGGCGACTGGCTGTGGCCCGCCATCTGGATGTTGCCTGTCAAGGACACCTACGGGCCCTGGCCTTCGTCTGGAGAAATCGACATCATGGAGTCGCGCGGCAACAACCACACCTACGCTCAGGGCGGCAACAACATTGCCTCCTCGGCCCTGCACTGGGGCCCTGACCCGGCCAACGATGCTTGGTGGAAGACGAACAATAAGCGGAAGTCTCTGCACACCACCTATAGCAATGGCTTCAACACTTTCGGTCTCGAGTGGTCGCAGAAGTACCTCTTCACCTACGTCAACAGCCGGCTGCTGCAAGTCACCTACACCAACTTCAACAAGCCCATGTGGAAGCGCGGCGGCTTTCCTGACTCCACGTCCAACGGCACACGTCTGGTTGACATCTGGAGCCAGACGGGCCGCGACAACACCCCCTTTGACCAGGAGTTCTACCTCATCCTGAACCTTGCCGTCGGCGGCACAAACGGCTGGTTCGAGGACGGCATGTCGGGTAAGCCTTGGCTGGACCATTCCCCCAATGCCAAGAAGGACTTTTGGGAGGCTCGTGACTCGTGGTACCCTACCTGGACTCAGCCTC
The DNA here is from genome assembly GCA_023628735.1 of Trichoderma sp. PF4103. Taxonomy (NCBI): domain Eukaryota; kingdom Fungi; phylum Ascomycota; class Sordariomycetes; order Hypocreales; family Hypocreaceae; genus Trichoderma; species Trichoderma sp. PF4103. The sequence continues at coordinate 126,226 of JAMAKC010000068.1, read as the reverse complement.
AGCTCGAGGTCAGCCGCGTTCTCATTACGCAGCAGTGCGATGGTGACGAGGAGTTGTAAGCCAAAGCTACATGCTGCTGTGAGATTGCCACACATGAACCATCGGGGCATCACGGTCCACCATGGGTACGAGTGACAGTGCTCTCTTTCTTACTTGACCTTCGGGTTTCTTTCTGCTTTTGCAAAAATATCCGCCATGTATGTAGGCGAAGGGTATACGGCTGAGATTACAGTATCTTATTGGGTTAATTCGTTTGGATGGTATATTTGGCTACTAGATGCGTCCTCGAGCTAAAAGGCGTTGATTGGATATATACACTAAATTGATGTCATTTCTGAATGCCTTTTGTTGTGTTCTGACTATTGAAAGCCCTCGGGAAGATAATGCTTTGACTTTGACTTTACTTTTGCACGGGACGGACATCAATCACAGTCCTGCGTAAACTTCTACATGCTTTCAAAGAGCCAGAGTAGAAGCCGCTATGAAGACTCGGCCTCACTCTGCTTCAGCTCAGAGACCGCAGCGCATCACATCGCGGTGCCTCAATGTGGTGTAGAATCCAGCTGTGAACAGGGGGAAACAAATACAACCAAGTATATCATACCATCTTCTTCCGGCAAGGCTGGTTTCTCTGCTGGCAAAGCTAATGACGTGCCATAACAATGTTCTCGAATTCTTGGCCACGTCCTTCCTCCCATTGCTAAGGCTGCATCTAGCATGTATGGTGTGTCAGGGATAATGCAGCCGCAAACGCCATTTCCGCAAGGGGAGACAAGATATGGGACGGGACTCTTCTTCAGGATACATGTAGCTATCTCACGCCAAGCACCTGCTGCAACTCTTGGCTGTCATTCGCTCGCCAGGCATCTGACAGTCCTGCTGCTCCTTGCATGTATGTATGTACGTGAAAACGGTAGCAAGTCCCATGTAAGTTGTCGTTGGCGGAGGGTGGCATGAAGCTGAATACAGGGATGTAGATAAGGCTGAAATGCAAAGTAAGCATTGTTGGGCTTTTTTTTCCCTCACGGCTCTCTATCTCACAACGTCCTGCCTTTGTTCTGTTTTTGCTGCTCATTGTTTGATCTGGCACGCAGGCTCCCGTGTTATCTTCTCATGTGGTGTGTTGCGATAATCTTGAAAAATGGCAGGATGCGTGAGATGAGACTGAGACCTGCATTATCATCCCGTCATACCGGCGCACAGCATATCTTTCATATCCCCGTGCAGTATGCAGTGCATACGTGGCTTGTTTTGTGCCTTCTCATACTAGACCGGAGGTATCTTCTGCCGGGGTGATATCATGGCGTATGGCTACAGGAGGCTTTGTGAGATTGGCTGCTGTGTAAGAGGGTTACGAGAAGTACAAAGTACTACTGACAAGCCCCCCCATCTAAACACCATCATACGTAGGTAGCCAGCCGATCTCCTTCTTTGTATTTTAGCGGCGGACACTAGGAACGAAAGGGGGGAGGGCGTGTGTTATTTGGGGGATATCTTCCGAATGGGTTGCCTGTGGTGGTAGGTTCTTCTGGCCGGCCCCCCTTTTTCTGGTAGTCTTCGTCTTCGTCTTCGTCTTGATGTTTTCTATCTCTTCTCAGCCGCAGAGGGAAATCTTTAAGTATCATTCGGGTATTACTAATTCCGGATTCTTTCGATTCCTTTGTGGAAATCGGCTACAGGGCATTCCTCATTTACAGGGTAATTTGGATCCTACCAGCAATTGGGCGTATCTTGATAGTGATGGCTTTCTCAAACGGGAAGTCGGCCGATGGAAGTGGTAACAATATATTAAGCCAATGCGTGGCAGACGCATGAACACGTTTCAATGCACAAGAACCTTCTCGTCAAATATTCCGTATACCTCCCACGGGATCCGGCATGCTCAAAAACGCCAAATCGACAATACAGCAATCAAAGCCTTGGGGGCCTCTGCATGGGCAACGGGGTGGGCGGTTACGACTTATTCTAGCCGACTCAATAAAGACAGCCACAACGGAGGGATGTGCCGTAGCGTGGACGAAGAGGTAGCTTCTGTCGGTGGCCAAGTACACGGCGTTTGATGACCAATGCAGCCAGATCACTTTGAGCGGCATGAAGGGTAGGACAGGCACAAGGCGTGAGGCTTCTGGCCAAGGGCATTTGACCAGTGTAAGAGCACGTATCTGATATTGTCATTGCAAATTGATGTGGTTACCCGCTGCTGGTGACCCCCCTCATCTGTCTGTCTCGGACATGTCCTGGTTGGTAGTACAGAACACGGATGATGGAGGGCCATGGCGGCTATCAAATTCGTGATGGGCGGTATGGAGTTTTCTCAGGTGTCTGTGCGCCTCATCGACGGGCGGCTCCCTCATGACGACTCGTACTTCATCACACATGGTATGTACATGTCTTTTGAGCAGAATCTGCATCTTGACAGGCAAGGGGGCGGCTGATGGCGGCCTATTATACAGACTGTGGCTTGCTTGGCTGATGAAAGGGGGAGTTGCCGTGGCGCTTATAGCTCATATGGCAGCGGCATGGGAACGTCCAGGGCAATCAAAGCGTTCCGCGGAGGCAGACGAAGGACCTTTTTTGCAGGAAAAGGAGAGCAATTCAGCACTTGGCACTCGTTCTAGTAGTTGAGGCAAGCCATGGTGGTGTTGAGCACATCAGAGGTGGTAGTACTGAAGTTACGCATGACCCTGCTGCTGTACACTGGATTATTGCTCCACAGACATACATCCCGCGTAGGTAGCATGCCAGTATCAGCAAGCAGACACTACGACGGGTAGATATCGTACTATTGAGTTGCGTCTGGGTTGCTCTCGCAGAGGTAGCATCGAGCTGAGTCCTTGCATGCTCTGACCAGGGGCCACGTGGAGACACAATGGACAAGCGATGCGCAGACCCTGGCGGAATACAGACAATGGAACTCGGGCTCATGATATGCAAAGACTGCCGTACCGGGTTGATGGGATCTCGTGCCAACTGGAACATGTCTTGGTTTGGGAGGGCATCACGAGAGTTGTCCAGTTGAGACCATGCCATGCCAACGTCCCGGTGCAACTCGGCAAGCAGAGACGGAGAATTAACCCACACGAAAAGTGGAAATACGAAGTCGGTGCCGGAGAGATGGCCAAAAATAGCCTCGAGTGCATGGCACGAATGCTCCCGTATTCCGTATTCCGTATTCCGTGGTCCAGTATGCGCAGCAACGCAGCACTCGTGAGGGTCGTCTGCAGCCGCTGATTTGCAGGCCACATGCCACCCACACCCACAAAAGACCTGCGGATACAGGTAGGATGGGGCGTGCCTAAGGCGTTCATCGTGGGCTTTGCTGAAGCAAGCTCCAGGTAGGAAGAGGATAGCCATCTCTGCTTCTTGCGAGTACCTACCAACGTGCAAGCAGAACGGCATAGACAGGGCCTCGCAAGCCGTGTAAGCCTCACAACCAGAGCCAACCGAGCAGAAGCGATGTGAGGGTGGACTCGTGCGTTCTCGACTCCGTGCAAGGGGGCCGGAGCTGGCAAGTTGAAAGATAGCCGTCAGCCCGTTTGCTCTCTATTCCCATGATGCGCTGTTGCGGTGGCGCTGGACGTGCGTTGATGGTTGTCCTGAATCTGGCGCGAGCGATCCAATCGGGCACCAGGAACCCGAAGCTGTTATCTCTTGGTTGCCGTGACGCCATGGAGCTATTGCCCTGATTGCATTGTCTGGCTGGCTGACCAACCTGTCGAAGGAAGGCTGCGTACACTATCTATCGTGCATTAGGTTCTGAGGATGAGTGAGTAGGCAGAGGCAGAGGAGTGAATGGTCGTCTTGCTGGCATCGCGCAATCTCTGCAATCTTGCTCGAGTCTCACAGAGCGATAAGACGCAGCAGACGAGTGCCGGGAGACAGTGCTGACCCTAATCCTCCGATCCGGCTGCCGCGGCCTGGCCTGGCATGGCGTGTGCCGTGTCAGCCACGGGCTTTTCGAAGCTGGTGATGATGGACGACGAGGGATCAGATGCAGGCGGGTGCAAAGGTTCAGGTTTGCGAGATGCAGCTACTGCCTGGCATCGGAGCGCTAGAGCACAGCACAGCGCTATCTGAAGTGCTGCCACACCTGGACATCAACTGTCGCCGCTTTAAGAGGTCGGGTCGCAGTGCTGGCAGAAAGGCGCTGGCCAGTCAGAGGCGCTCGTTTGGTCGGCAGGGTTCCCACAAAGGCCACCAACTTTGGCTTAAGGTTAGGTATTTTTCTTTTCTGCCGCTTGAGCTTGTAAACCTCACCCCCTCCCTCTCTACTCCTTCACGCCCCCTTTGGTCCTGGCCCTTTTGTTCACTATCAATCGACCTGCCCTGGAATTCGCACCCCAGGCACCGGACGGGCGGGCGATTCGCCGAAAGAACAGAAGCGGGCAAGGATGGACCGAGCACAAGGCAGGACAAGGCACTTCGGCGCCTCTCCACTCCATGGATGAACCCGTCGCAAAGCTACGAGCAACGACAAGCCCATTGACTTTGGCTTCTTTTCACCAGCCGCCCGCTCGAAGCGCGCTGTCAAGGGTACAGGCGCAAGCCCGGAGACACGCTCGCAGCCCTCATACGAAGGAATCCTCAGACGGTCCCAACTCCATGGAGCCAGCCAAGGCCCTTGAGAGGAGCCAGGCGGGGAAGAGAAAGCCCGGATTACTGGCCCGGCCTTGGACGACGAACCCACCGTGACTGTCACCATGCCGGCGGTTGCTTCCATGCAAACGGGGAGAGAGGGCTCCTTCACTCGACTGGTCCAAATCACTGCAGAGGGAAGAGAGCTATTCCCCATTGTCAGCACCGACGGCTGCGCGTATTTACGATAGGCTGTAGAAAGCACGAGGGTACGAGGAATCGACCCGGTGCGGAAACGATGGGCAGCAAACGAGCTGCCATATTCAGGCGGCCAAGAAGCAGCCACAGGCACCGGGGTCCGGCCAGAGTTCAGTTTACGGCCGGGGCATCCATGATGGATTCTCATGACGGATTCTCTCGAACATTAGGCTGTCCAGATGAGTGAGCAAGGGTATCCCTTCGCTTGTCTTGTAGGTATTGCCTGTGCTACTCGATACTTCGTACCGAGCGGTACCCATCACCGTGGGTGCTTGCAACGAAACTCTGGGCTGGCTCGAGGAAAACGTGGACATCTTCCAGCAAGGACGGGGCTCCCTCGGCCATCGACTGCTACCCGCGAGGGCCTGTAGCATCCCGTCTTGGATCGTCCTAAATGGGGTGTCTCTTCAGCGAGGGCTGACTTTGCCAACCAACGACAAGATTGAGTGAAGAGGATGGCGTCTTTGTTGCGGTGCTGGATATTGGGCATGAACTCGAGCCAGAGCTTCTTCTCCCTGCTTGCCACTCGACCTGCCCCGGCAACCTGGCCCGTCTCTGGCTGCATCCCTATCGTCCTCTCTGCCGCGAGACTCTTGCGGCCAGGCGTGGCGTCCATACGGAGGCCGAACTCCCATCAGCTTGCTCTTGTTCCTCAGCATGCCCACTCCCACCACAGCGATGCTTGCACCTTGGCGCATCAAAGCTGCAGCTTGTTGCGCTTGCAACCTTGCATTGCCAACCACACGCCCTCCCCCCCTGCCTCCCCGACCAAACTCTGTCGCTTCTCGTCTCTCTTGCCCTCAGCTCCGACCCAAGAGGTGCTGCTTTCTACCCACCACGCACACCAGACCGAGAGATCGAGCGGGAGCCACCGATCGGGATGCTTTGAGAGTCCAGCCCACCGATTTCTTGGGCTGCCACCAGGCCCTGGCCTGATCTCGCCCCTAGTCCTTCATCCGCGAGTGCATCCCGTCCTCGTCGACGGCCTTTGCCTCACTCCCCCACCCTCTCTCTCCGACTCATGATTCTTCACGTCGTCTCACGTCTTTATCATCTCCTCCGTCGCCCTCCCCTTCCCTCACTCATCCACCAAGCTTGCAGACGTTGCGTTCTCGGCCAATATCGCATAGGTGGACAAGGTCCTCGGGCATTGCCTTCGCTTCCGGTCCACACCCACACTCACTTACACTCGCTCTCTTCAACTCCGTTCGTTATTACCAGAGGGAAACTCCGGCCTTGTCTCGCGCGGCGGTCTCTTCACTCTGCGGGCAGCATACCTTGCTCTCGTTATAACACCAAGACTCCACGCTGCTGGTTCCGTGAACCACAATCACTTACACCCAGCTGGCGTTTCAACGTGAGAGCGTCATTGCCAGAGCTCACACGTCCGCTTCTTTCGCAACGATACACAGACGCCAAGTCATAACACGGAGACGGCATTGAAGGGGCACACCGTCTCAATCTTCAACATCCCCTACAGAGGCCTTGGGACTCGAACAATCCCATTGCCTGGGGCAAACGCCCACGAATTCATCTTCACAGCCTCTTCACTGCACACTGGTCAAGATGGGTATCGGAAGCTACTTCAAGGCCAGCACCAAAAATGCTGAGCAAGCGCCGCCAGCGCCGCCACCGGCCAAGCTGGCTCCTCCTCCTCGTTTACAGCACGAAGGCCGTCAGTCAGTGATGTCGGAAAAGCCGCCATCTTCCACCTCGGGCAACGACATGGACCTTCAGCCTCCCACCCCCAGATTCCACTCCCGGCCCCAGTCCAGCTCTGGCAGATCTACCCCTTCAACACAGAGCTCCATGTTTCTCGACGACATCAAGCATGAAGTCATGGTCAATTATCTGTACCAGCAGCAGTGTTCTCAGCTCTGGGTTAGCGACGGATCCGGAGAGATTGAGGGTGTCTTGCTTCGTAAGGCTCGAGGCCACTACATGGCCTGTCCGCCCCAGCTTGCCAGCTCTCCGTTTGCGCTGGCATGTGCTGCTCTCAACGTGCAGTGCGCCATGACGGTCAACTCGCGTGTGATCAAGACTTTTCTGCAATGGTCCCCTGACGCCGTGGACGTGCCGCTGATGAACGGCTTGCGCGTGCAGATTCTCCCCACCATTGATGACTTGCCGCGAGCTCGCAAGTACCAGTTTGCTGCCTTTGTCGCGTCCGAGGGCCTCCTAGTTGTCTGGGACGACGATGCTTTGCACCTGGTGGCACGCGCCAAGGCTATCGAGTCCGAGCTTATGGAACTGGTGTGGAAGGCCGGCAACGTAGACGAGGAAGGCGGCGACGAAAAGGGAGGCCCACCTGTCAATGAGGTTGAAATTGATGAAGAGAGCGGCGAGATCAAGCCTGAGAAGCGACCCATTCACCTTCAGAACACTGTCCTGGTGTCTCTGACGCTGACCCTGGTAACCGTCTCGCTTGGCGCCGCCTGGAGACAACTGGCCATCGAGGTCTCTGTGGACAGCAGCTATATCCGTCTCGCCCTCGTCGCCCTGGCTCCGGTCCAAGTCTTCTTTACCCTCTTCTTCGCCCAGGTCATCATCGGCTGCTTGGCTCAGATCTTTGGCCCCATTCGTCAGCTCACAATCAACTCCAAGTTCTACTCTGCCCGACCTCCACCGCGTCTGCAGAGTGCCGTTCTCCCTCACGTCACCATCCAGTGCCCCGTCTACAAGGAAGGCCTGCAGGGTGTCATCATGCCGACCGTCAAGTCCATCAAGCAGGCCATGTCCACGTATGAACTCCAGGGCGGCTCCGCAAACATGTTCATCAACGACGACGGCTTGCAGCTCATTTCCGAAGAGGATCGTCTCGCTCGCATTGAGTTCTACGCCGACAACAGCATCGGCTGGGTCGCTCGCCCCAAGCACGGAGAGAACGGCTTCACGCGCAAGGGCAAGTTCAAGAAGGCCTCCAACATGAACTTTGCTCTCATGATCTCCTGCAAGGTCGAGGAGAAGCTGCAGGCAATTGAGCGTCACCCCGGATGGAGCCAGAATGACGAGGCCCTGGCGTACGAGGAGGCTCTCAAGGAAGTCCTCGAGGCTGACGGTCGTGCCTGGGCCGATGGTAACATCCGCATGGGAGACTACATCCTGCTCATCGACTCTGATACCCGTGTCCCCGCCGATTGCCTGCTCGATGCTGTTTCCGAAATGGAGCAGTCCCCTGACGTCGGCATCATGCAGTTCTCCTCCGGCGTCATGCAGGTCGTCCACACCTACTTTGAGAACGGCATCACCTTCTTCACCAACCTCATCTACTCTGCCATCCGATACACTGTCTCCAACGGTGACGTCGCGCCCTTTGTCGGCCACAACGCTATCCTCCGCTGGTCCGCCATCCAGCAGGTTGCCTACCAGGACGAGGATGGCTACGACAAGTTCTGGTCGGAGAGCCACGTCTCGGAAGACTTTGACATGTCGCTGCGTCTGCAGTGCAACGGCTACATCATCCGCCTGGCTGCTTGGGCCGGCGAGGGCTTCAAGGAGGGCGTGTCTCTGACGGTCTACGACGAGCTTGCGCGGTGGGAGAAATACGCCTACGGCTGCAACGAGCTCCTGTTCCACCCCATTCGCACCTGGCTCTGGCGCGGTCCCTTTACGCCCCTGTTCCGCCGCTTCCTGTTCTCCAACATCCGCTTCACGTCCAAGGTCACCGTCATCTCCTACATTGGCACCTACTACGCCATTGGCGCTGCCTGGATCCTCACCGCAGTCAACTACTTCGTCATGGGCTGGTTCAACGGCTACCTGGACAAGTACTACGTCGACTCATGGCAGGTCTGGTTCTCCATCATCATCGTCTTCAACGGTCTCGGTAACATTGCCCTGGCCGTCATGCGGTACCGTGTCGGCGAGCGCGGTCTGCTGTACGCGCTGTTTGAGAACTTTATGTGGACGCTCATGCTGGCCATTTTCCTCGGTGGTCTATCGCTGCACGTCAGCCAGGCTCTGCTGGCGCACATGTTTGAGATTAACATGACATGGGGCGCCACGAGCAAGGAGGCCGAGTTCTCCAACTTTTTCATTGAGGTGCCCAAGGTCTTGAAGAAGGTAAGATTCTTCCTCTCCTCTGATCCATTTGCTTTCACAAACAAGTTTACTGACATGTGACTTGTCTCTTACAGTTCAAATTCTCCATGCTCTTCTCGTTAGTCTTCATCGCTGGCATGATCATCCTCGCTCAGGCGCCCTTTGTCCCCTATGACTGGCGCATCAAGGACTTTGTCGCCATCCTGCCCATGGCCACCGTCGCCGCCAGTCACTTCTTGCTGCCCCTGGCGCTGAACCCTGCCCTCATGACGTTCTCATGGTAAATAGGGAGCATTTCCGGCAGTATCGCCTTACGAACATTTACTACACAGAAAAAAGACAAGAAAAAAAATTACAAGTTCAACAGTACATGCTACCTATATAGACGGGATCGGCGTTTCTCCCTTTCCCACATGTGGACTACCACAAACTTTCACCATTTGTTTTCACTCCTTCATCGCCCATTCTATGAGATGCGCGGGAAAGAAAAAGATTTGACAGGTTCATTTTTTCTGTTCTCTGTTGTCTTCTCTTTCTTTATTGTTTTCGCACCATGTATGTGTGGGTGGCCTTGTATTGCAAACGGCCCTTCCCCCCGCTTGATTCTGGACCCTTTAATCCTGAAGGGATTCACCTGGAGGAATATCGAACTTGTTATGAGGCCTTGGGAAAACGAGAGCTTATCTAGGACGGCTAATTGGGAATTCAAGATAGCAAGTTAGGTAGAAAGGGGAGAATGGGGTTAGTATTGGATAGTAATACCATGATAAGAAATCTCGTCCTCGCATCTTCCTCGTTGTTCCTTACTTTCTCTGTCTGATCTGATCCATATCTGTATATGAATGGGCATCATGGCGTGGTTTGGGGAGTAAACGTTTCATTGTTCGATTGACTGACTATGTGGGCAAATCACACCAATCCGTTCTAAACGTTGAAAATCCATCAGTGAACAATCTATTCTCTCCCATTCTGGGTTTCCTCCCTAGAGAGAAACACAAAGAGAAAAGGCGAAATGATAGAATAAAGAGGAAAAGAAAACGAAAATTCCATCTATAGAACCCCCAAAAACGCCTCTATACCTCTTCATCGAAATTAGACTCTCCGGGGTCATGCATATTCCCTCCCATCCATCATCATCAAACTTGTCTTGTTTTTGCTCCACCTCCCCAGTTCATCCATCTATCCAGGTTTTTTCATCTTGCAGTATCTTTCCCACAAAAAGCGTGCACAAAGCTCTACCCAGACGCTAATTTCAAAAGAACCCATCTAACAAGTCCAGACCCAAAACAAAAAGCAAACTTTTCCCATGTTCCATAAAAAGCAAGCAGATCCTCTCTTTTACTCCTCGTCGTCGGTATCGGGAGGGTGAGGGGTGCCCTTCGGGCTGTTGAGCCACTCAATGTGTCTCAGACGACGGCGGACTTCCCGCTCCTTGAGCTCCTTCTTGGTCAACTTCTTCTTCTTGCGGGCCTTGAACTTGAGCTCGCCGTTGTTGTCCTCAACGCCAGAGTTGACGGCGCTGCTGACGACGGAGCTGGCCGCCGTGCTGGTGACGCCGCTTCCGGGACGGCTGTCCTCGAAGCGGTTGAGGTCGACGGCCGTGTTGCCGCGCTGGGTCACGCGTCCGTCGTTGACGAGCCACTGCTCGGAGCAGAGCGCGCCGACAAACTCCTCGTTGTGAGAAATCAGAATGACACCGCCCTTGAACTCGCGAATGGCAACAGCCAGACCTCCGAGAGAGTCTCGGTCCAAGAAGTTGGTAGGCTCGTCGAGAACCAGCAAGTGAGGGTTGTTCCACATGGCACCGGCAATGACGACCTTGACCTTTTGACCACCGGACAGCGAGCCGATCTCGTTGTGGTTGGCAATCTCGGGGTCCAGGCCAAGATCCTCAAAGTGCTTGGAGATGACGGACGGCTGGAGCTCACGGTAACCGAGACCCTCGCGAGATGCCTCGTGGTCGTCAAACTCCTGGACGAGCTTGTCGAAGCCGAGCTCGATCAAAGTCTCACGGGAGATCATGCTGTTGTACTTGGGAAGCATGCCACGCCATTTCCTAGCAAAAGAGTTAATATCGCGGTACTTCTGTCAGGATTTGGTGAGTTATCACTTACACTTCGTATTGGAACGTCTTCTTGAACTTTTGACGACCAACAAGCGCCTCGATTTGCCTGGCGGGCTTGCCGTCCTTGAGATCGACAAACTTGTCCATCTGCGCACGGTCCTGCTCGGACAAAGCACGAGTCTGCTTCATGTGCACTTCACGGTCATCACCGTGCTGGTATCGCCACTGCAGATACTGGTTGGGAGTCTTCTCCAGGTGCATCTCGACGTGCTCCAGGGCATGCTGCTTGATGTAGCCAATTCGGAGGTTGGGGTGCTTCTCAACCTTGCCGGTGGTGGGGATGGTCTCGCCGGTGAGCAGCTTGATCAAGGTAGACTTGCCCGCACCGTTGGGTCCGATAATGGCGACTCGAGAGGACAGCGAGAGAGAGCAGGAGACCTCGTGGAGCGACGGCTTGGGAGCCCCGGGGTAGGTGTACGAGACGTTGGACATGCGAATGATGGCACGGGTCTGCGACTTGATACCGGTGAGGATACCAGGAGGAGGGAACTTGAACTGGACATTGGATGCCGAGAGAGTGTAGTAGCTCTTGGCCTCGGGGCGCACCTTGACGAAGGCGGCGAGGTTGCCCTTGTAGCAAGCGAGCTTCTTGTTGGGCTCGTAGTGGTAAATGTCCGTGGTGACGTTGTCCAGGAAACCAGAGTCGTGGGAAACGATCAAACTGGTGATGTCGGGGTGTGACTTGAGGTAGTTCTCCAGCCAGGCAATGTTGGCAACATCCAAGTGGTTAGTAGGTTCGTCCAAGAGGAGGACATCGGCACCCTTGAGCATGGCTCGGGCCAGGGCAAGCTTCATCTTCCAACCACCAGAGAGAGAGCCGACCTTTTGGGCCTGACGACCCTCGGGCCCAGAGGTGAAGCCGAACTCCTCGAGAACCTTGGAGATGTGCTCAGTTCCTAGGGGGCCAATCTCGGGGTCCTTGGAGACGAAGTCGAGGATGCTGATATCGGCATCTTCGCCCTGGTTGTGCTCGACATAGTAGGTGCGGAGGACGTCCTGAGGAGGGAAGCCCTCCAGCTTGCCAGCGGCGATACTCTTCATCAGAGTAGACTTGCCGGCACCGTTGCGGCCGCAGAGACCATATCGGTGACCCTTGAGAAGGCGCAGGTTGGTGTGAGACAGCAGCAGCATACCACCGTATGCCAGCGAGAAGTCGGCATTGACAATCTCAACCTCGCCGTCATCCTCCTTCTCAGGAACACCGTACTTGCGCTGATCCTCTTCCAGGTAAAACTGCTGGACGGCATCTCCCGCCTGCTGGGCAGCATCGGGGTGCAGCAGGCTCTTCAGGTAAGGCACAACGTTGGCAGAGATTCGGGTCACGTAGCGGTAGTTGACATCGGTGGCAACAATCTCGCAGACGTAGTTCTTGGCGAGCTTGTACATGTCGGACTGCAGCACAGCGGCGTTGTGCTTCTGGACCTCGGCATCAAGAACCTTGGCGACGTCCTCGACGGTGGTCCGGGCAATGATGTCCTTGTCGTTACCCATGGCCTTCTCCATGGTGGCCAGGGCTCGCTCGGCAATCTCTCGCACCTCGGGGAGAGACGCACGGTCGCAGACGCCCTTGACACCAGGCATCAGCTTGGGAAGGAAGGTTCGGGCCTCGATGGGATCGTGGACAAGCTTGGTCAAGTTCTCGACGATGACGACAGTCTGTCTCAGGACCTCCTGGGAAGTGCTGGGCGTGTTGAGCGATCTCTCGAGGAAAGGCGTCAGCAGAGCCAGCACGGGAGACGTGACAACGGCCACGAATGTCGTCTGGGACAGGGCGTGGATGGCCTTCTGGAGGGTCTGAGGAGAAGGATGCTGCATGGTGTCGACCAGCAGGGGGATCCGAGGGGCAACGTCGTCGTTGGACAGAAGCGTCGTGAGGGAGTTCATCGTCTTGACAGCCTGCTTCTCGACCTCAGTCTTCAAGTCGTGCATGCCGCCTTCGACAAGGGGAATCAGGCCGGCCAGCTTGGCGCCCATGGCCTCGCGCAGCACGTCCTGGGCCGCAGCCTCCTCCTTGGTGCTGCCGACGACGATCTGGGCCTTGTCGGCCATCTTCTGCAGCAGCTGGTAGGCACCGACGGTGCCCTGCCACTTGCCCGTCTTCTTCTCGAGGTACTGCGTCAGCACGGGCAGAAGGCCGACGACCAGGGCCTCGGGGCTGAGGTTGTTGAACAGGGCGTCCAGGCCATACTGGGCAGCCTCGCGGACGACGGCGCCCTTGTCGGCCAGGGCATCCAGGGCGCAGGGCACGGTGCCGGCGTCCTGGACCAGCAGCACGACCTCGCTCAGGGCCTCGCGCGGCGGGAAGCGCTCAAAGATGGCGCCCAGCAGGTTCTGGCTGCTCTCGCGGCGCAGCCCGTTCTTCTTGTCGGCGGCCGCCTTCTTGATCTCGGCGAGGATGCCGTACGTCGTCAGGCCGGCGGAGCCGACGGAGCTCAGCAGCAGCTCGCAGAGCCCGTAGCAGGCATCGATGGAGGCGGCGGACGTCTGAGCGGTGAAGATTGTGTTGAGGAAGGCCGCGACATCCTCCTGCGATGGCGGGGGAGGGGCCTCTTTCGACACCACCAGAGGCGGCGAAACCGGGTGAGGCATCGCGGATGATGTGTCGTTGAGCGTCCTGCTAGAGAGATAAAGGGGTATTTGAAAACGAGACAAGACAAAACAAGAAGATACCCAGAGCAGAAAGAATCAGCCGCAGGACGCAGGACAAACGGGCTGATCTATTGCAAAGTCTGGGGAGGAGAAAAAGAGAGAGAGGGAAAGGCGATGCTAATCAGGAAGAAAAAGAGAGCAGAATGATTGGGGATTGACAAGGCACTGGATCAGGCCTGGGCCGGACTAAGTCACTTCCCCTGCGCTGTGGTTGGGCGCCTTGAACTTTTTTTTTTTTTTCTGAGCTTGTTCGGAAAAATTCTCTTATCTTATCAGCCCCTTATCTGACAAAAGTTGAAGTTGGGCCGCTAAGCATGTGCGGCTGACGTTATCACCACCCATTGACAACGGTTGCGCTTCCACGTGGGTCATGGCAGGCATCATCTTTGGATAAAGAGGCTTCCTTATATGGATCGAATGCGAAAAGGGGCTCGATGAAAGTGTCATTGTTGACTTTGCATCAACTGTTATGGACACATACGCCATCTTCCAACCCTCAAGGTTGACAGTTGCTACTGGATGCTTGACAGAGTGTCCCTACTAACATTAAGTGCAGGTCACAAATACATGTGACGATCAAAGAAGAAATCGTTAGTTTCCTGACAGCTGGTTGTCCTCTATATATCGTCACGCTATGCAAAGACTGGCATAACTGAAATGAGACGTCCTCGGATCAGGTCAAAGAGAAAATAAGAATAGATATTGCCCTTTGTCTAGATGATCTTGCATCCTCCGCCAGGCCCAGCACGCTTCAACTATAGTTCATGATTCGAGTCTACACTTCGTTTGCCCATCTCAGTGACGCCACCACGCCTCTTAATAAGGAGAGAAGAAGAGAAAACAAACAAGGAAATAATCGAAGTTGGTGTAAGAATAAAGAGAAGAAGAAAGAAAATGCCAAGAGAAGAGTAATACGAAACAGGCAAACATGCCACCCATAACAGGGTATAAGATTAGAAACACATACATTACATATATTCCAACACGTTGCAAGACTCGTACACTGCTTCTTGTATGTATGTTCGTTCCAGCCATATGTGCTTCCCTTCGTCAATAAACCAAATGCAAATGTATCAAAAATAACAAAGAAGGGAAGAAAGAGAAAAGAAAAGAGTCAGCAGTAGTAAGTTGCTGTGGAAGAGAATCTGTGGAAAAGAGGGCTGGAAAGGCGAGACGCAAAAGTCAAAACATGAAGAAAAGAAACGCGATATACCGAGGTCATAAACATCAAGCCTCGCCGTGACTTGAGCCCCGGAGGGCCACGGGGCCTTGGAAGCCGCCTTGAGACGAAGGCTTAACGGCGGACATCTCATGACCTCGAGAGTCGGGCGCTGGTCGTTGGTGCCGGTGAAGTCCTAATCTCTGATCGCCATTTTGGTAGCTCTTCTTGAACTGGTAGTAGGAGGGCGTGCGCGGCCTGCAGAGGACGGCTAGAATGTTCCTCCAGATGCTCGCCTGGTCGAATGGCCGATAACGCTCGCTTTTGGTGAACTTGTGTGAATTCATAAACTCTCTCGTCGTTTCGCCACGGGCCATCAGGAAGATGTGGTATCCCATGAGGGCAGCCGGGTAGAGAAAGCAAAAGATGCCCAGGATGACCAGGGCCAGAGAGACGCGGAAGTGGTTGACAGACTTGCCAAAGGAAATGTTGTGTTGGTTCGCGTAGACAATGAGCTGCGCAAGGCTTACGCCAATCAGGTAGAGGGAGAGAACGGTGGCAGAGGAGACAAAGGTGAAGAAGTATCGGTAGTTGCGCTTGCCGACGCAGTTGTTGAGCCACACGCAGTGGTGGTCGTGCGTCTCGATGCAGTTGTCGCAAAGACGGCAGTGGTGAGCACGAGGCGGCCGCCAGATGTTGCACGTCCGGCAGTGCTTGACGGGGAACTCCATGGCGGCAGCCGTCGGCTCCGCTGATTTGATCAATGTCCAGTCATTTGTAGGCGGGTCGACACGGAGGGGGTCCTCGTGCGGCGCCGGGGGAGGGAACTGGTGAAGGTTCCGGGGAAGGATCTGGGCATCGTTAGTGAGTAATGGTCTTTTTCCTCCGTAGAGGCGGAATAGCTGAATTTGGTTCCACTTACCCCGGGATCTGAAATGGAGGCGTGGAGAAAGGAGGAGAAGCAGATGTACGCGAGGTAGGCGAAGACGATGGGAACGGCGGGCGAGATGTGATGCCACAGAAACGGGGCCTCGAAGACGAAGAAGAGCACGCAAGGCAGCACCACAAAGAGGCCCGTAGCAACATTGATCGGTCTCTGCCTGGTGTTTTGCCATCGGCCTCCGAAAAGGAACATGGTGTTGCCCTCAAAGTACTCATAGTTGCGACGCCTGCGGGTTTTCCGCTTTACGGCGGTGCTCTCCGTCTTGGGCCGGACTTGGGAATCGACGGGGTTAAGTCGGGGCGACGACGCAGCAGTGGAGGCGAGCTTCTCGACGCCGGCCGCGTTTCGATTTTCGGCACTCTGGGCTTGGCCCTGGTCACTCGCGCCGGGGAGGAACGTCGATCTAAACGACCTGGGCGTCTTGAGCATGGGACTCGGAAAGCTCCTCAGGTCCCTCAGATGGCTCCCCCGGCTCAGGTCGAGATGCGGGGGGGTCTTCTCGGGGCCCGAGACCTTGCGCAGCGGTCGAACGCTTTCCGAGAGGCTGCCGCCGGCATAGTGGCCAGTAGGGCTCGTTGTCGTCTCCGTCGCCTGGTCAAACGCGTCGTGCTCGGTGAAGTCAGTGCCGCGCGAGGGCAGCTGCCGCTGGTCTTCGCTGTACATGACGTGCTGGAACTGGACAGGCGGTGCATGGTGGGCCACGGGCGATGGTGCAAAGTCGTGGATGACGCTGCCGTCGACGTCGGTTGCGTTGTCCGGGAGGTCGCCAAACTGTGGCTGGGGCGCGGCGGGTGGCTGGGCCGTCGCAAGAGGACGTGCCGCTACGGCTCTCTGGGCCTGCAGCTTCTGCGAGCTCATGGGGTGGAAGAAGGCGTTTGACGTGAGCGACGGGACGTGGCTGCGGGACGTGACGCTGGACGACGACAGGCCCAGGGCCGAGCTCGTCGTGCTGGTGCCGCTGCCTCTCTTGCCAACGCCCAGGCTCTTGCGGGCGCCTCCCCATGCCTTGGACGAGGCGCCCGTCTTGGCCGTCTCGGGCCGGATCGCCGACCCCGATTCCCTCGTGCGATGCGTCCTGGGCGCCGACGTCGATGCGTTGCCGTCGGCCTCGTCCTCGCTGGCGATGTCGGTCATGTGGGAGGAGACAACGCTGTCCGGGCGCCGTTCGTTGGGAGTCGAGGCGGTTGTGCGAGGCGGGTAGGCCTGGTTGTTGCTGCCGGACCGCGGCGAAACGGGCGAGTCTGGGATCGGGGACGCCATCGCGAAGGTCCCGAATGTGCGAAGTTTGCAAGTCGTCCTATAACATAGCCCGCTGCCTCGTTTGTGTGCCTCTTGTGTTGCGCTTCTCTTTCTTCTTCTTCCTTGCTTCCCTTTCGTGTCCTCCCCCAGATGGTTCGAAGATGACGAGATCCGCGTGTTCCGTCAGACAGAGATGCACAGCGAGGCAAGAAAAGCAGAGATGGAAAAAGAAGCCGTGGCGGACAGGCGTAGGACAGATCGACTCGACGTTGGACAAAGATTCGGCGGCTGTCGGCAAGACGCTGCTGAAGGGGAAAAAAGATGGAGATGGAGATGGGTGAATGGATCGGTTCCGCTTGCTGGGGAAGATCGCAAAGCGGGAACTTGGTGCTAGAGTCTCGGCTGGCCGCTTTGTAAGAGGCGTCGCGTAACAAGACGGCGGAGGGTCGGGTCGCGAGAATTCCAGCAAGTGGCGGCTTATGGTCAAAGGAGCGTGAGTGTTTGAATGAATGAATGAATGGCCGTGAAGCAGAAGAAGAAGAAAAGCAAAAATGAGCCAGGGGGGCAAGACCGGAAATCGAAGAGAGCGTAGACGAATCGAAAGACTGCAGCAATAGGTTAGAGGGAGCGTCGGAAGCGGGGAATCGCTTCAAAGATGGTGCAAAGACAGTGGAAGAAGGAAAAAAGGCGATTGACAGGCAGTTCGGCGCTGTTGTGGATGGAGGCAAGGCCGGAAGGACGCCCGCTCCGGCAAAAGCGGAGGAGGGAGAAGAGGAAGGAAAACGCGACAGAGAGTCAGAGATAAACCACCAGCTCAGCCGTTCCCTTATTTCTCCCCCCCGTATTGCAGAGCGTCTGCCGTTCGTCCACTTTTCGATGCCCTGTTCCTGTTACCTGTTCCTGTATTTTAACGAGGCTGCAGGCATGCCGCCCAGACCCTCCTTTCTGCCAGGGCAGCGCCGCCAAAAGGGGCTGGCCATTGGTGCGTTTGTCTTGCTGCAATTTGCAACTTGGCCCGTGGACGCAGTAGCTGCTGTCCGGGCGTGGCGTACTAGCTACCTCGAGTTACTGGGTGTTGCCTGTCTGGTTGCTGGTACATAGGTGCCCGTGGTGAGCTGACAGTTTCAGCGCGGGTGGTACCGGTACCTGGATGGGCGACTGCCGGTACCTGCGCATGGAGCAGTTGCAGCGCTGGAACTGATCGGATTACCATAAGTGATTGACCTGCAGGTCTTGAGGCCCAGCTGCTCAGCGGCCTGCATGAGTGAGTGCATGAGCATGAGCATGAGCTGAAAGTTGCAAGTAATCACCGGCCTGCGCGCCGGTTCATCGTTTGCGACCGCCTGGTTGTAGACCTGGAGTGCATGAAACAAAGGAAACAATGAGAGGCTCACTGCTGACAAAGAGACTGAGATGAGACGCAAAGGCCATGGGCTCTTCGTGCTCGGAGACGCAAAGGCCATGGGCTCTTCGTGCTCGAGGTTCTGTCACATGCTGAGATACGAGCACGGGATATTCTATCTATCAGCCAACACAGTGCTGAGCGTTCACTTTCAGTGCCATGCCTGCCCTGCCTGCCTTGCTTCCATCATGCGCATAAGAAACCCGCCACGCTCGTCATTGGCTCGTGGAAATTGCATGTCCAAGCATCTTTCTTCGTAGCGCGGGCTGATGTGATTGATCCCGGTCAACGTCGTGCTTCTCCCGCTCCAACCAGTGAGCTCATGATTACCTAATCAGCCCGTCCCAAGCTCAACCACGCCATGTGACATCTCACGTGCCTTCAGAATCCCACCTTTTCGGCATTGGCCAATGGCATCCTCGGAATCTCGGGTTGAAATCATCATACGACCCTCCCACCCCCAGCTTCTACCAGCAGCTTCCAAATAGCCCGAACTTCCTCTCTCTCTCAACCTTCCGGATCCTCGAAACCACGCAACAGCTTCACCCAAAATGGCCTCCATGATCACCCGCCGCTTCTTCTCCACGACGGTCCGCCGCATGGAGAAGCTCCAGCAGACCTCCAGCAAGCAGGAGCTGCAGTCCGAGTCCAAGCGCAACCCCGAGACTTTTGTGCGTCATAATTGAGAAAGACCATCTCTTTTTTCCCGGAAGCTTCTGCTCGACCACTGGTTACAATCGACGAAGCTTCTGTATGCCTTGAGAGGGGAGACAGGTCAAAAGTGCTAACGTGAAGGGAATGGGTTATAGATTCTGGGCGGTGTCATGGTTCTCGCTCTGGGCGGTGCTGGCTACTACTTTGGTATGCGAACCTAAAACTCTACAACACCAACCACGGACATCAACAACACCCTCACAAATCCTGTTCATTCATCGGCCAATCTTTGCAAACTACAACGGACAACTCCAAAAAACACAACCCGTCATTGGACACACACACAGTCAAAAGAGAAAACCGACAGAAAAAACATAAAGATTACTGACACACAGCCAACCAGGCCGCTCCCCCACCGGCGCAACCTCCGAATACCCCGTCAACGTCGCCGCCATGCCCTGGGAGGGCGACGCCGAGGGCAAGTACAAGTACCACCCCGGCGGCGACCCCAGCGCCGCGCCCCGCGACGCACCCAGCGCGCTCAACACCGTCATCATCCCCAACGTCACCGCCCCCAAGGAGGCTCACGACAAGTTCAACAAGTGGGGCAAGGAGGGCTACCCTTAGAGCCAAAGGGGTTACTATCGAAGCTGAGAACGATGGGACAAGTTCGCGTGGAGAGAAGAGAGCATGCCTTTTTTGCTGCGGGCTGTGTTTCCAAGCCAGAGAGAGGGCAGCTCATGCCCGTTGTAGATATATGAGTTGGCTGGGCGAGGAATGGGGGTTGTATCGAGATCCATCCTGTTTTGAAAACGGGACAGTGACGATGAGAGAAAGGAAGGACAAGAGAAAGAAGATTTTTGCGCATGATCTCTTCCATTCGCTTCTTTCATGTGCAAGTAAACGTCATCTGCTTTTTCTTTCCATGCATATGCAAGCAAACGTCACATTGTTGAAGCTTCCCCCGAAGCCGCCCATTCACCGAGGTTAAAAAGCTACTATATCAAGTACAAGACCCTTGAAAATAAAGTCCTCCTTATCCCGTAAAGCAGAAAAGCTCCCAGTCACCATTGAGAAAAAAAAGCCCATCAAGCAACTTCTCCTCCAATAGCCCTTTTACGACGCCGAGGTTTCCGCTTCTCTCAGTAAAAACCCTCAAACCCAGACACGCTACGCATCACCTCTTCATTTCTGGTTCAAAACTCCTGTCAGAATGCTCCCTGACATGGCAACTCACGAAACCAGCATATCAATCTCCTCGCCCGTAAACCCAAACAGGTACAGCAAGTCCAGCATGCTCTGCCCGTTGAGCCTCGCGTCGGCCTCCATCTGCACCGTCGGCTTCGCGTTCCACGCCACGCCCAGGCCGGCCTTGTCCATCATCAGCAGGTCGTTTGCGCCGTCGCCAACCGCAATGACCTGGGACAGGTCGATGCCCTCCTTCTGCGCAATCTCGACGAGGAGATCGCGCTTGCGCTCCTTGCCGACGATGACGCCCTGGACCTCGCCCGTGAGCTTGCCGTCCTCGATGACGACCTCGTTGGCGTGCGCGTGGTCGATGCCCAGCTCCTTGGCCAACCACCCCGTCAGCGGCAAGAACCCGCCGGAGAGGACGGCCGTCTTGACGCCGAGCCGTTTCAGCGCCTTGAGCAGCTCCGGCACGCCATTGGTGACGTTGAGGACCGGTCGGAGCTTTTCGAAGACGGTGGCCGGCAGGCCCTTGAGCAGCGCGACTCTCTCGCGGAACGACGACTCAAAGTTGAGCTCGCCCATCATGGCCCGATGCGTGATGTGGGCCACGCGCTCTGCCAGGTCCGGCGGCTCGCTGAGGTTCTCGGCCAGCAGGTCAATGACCTCCTGCGTGATGAGGGTGCTGTCCATGTCAAAGACGACGAGCCGCGGGTGCTTCCTCCACAGGGTGTCCTTTTGCAGAGCCACGTCGACGTTCCACTCCTGCTCGAACCGGTAAATGAGCTCGTGTTTTCGCAAGTCCGCCAGGCTGAGATAGCTGGGCGACGGAGCGGGCGTCAGCGTCAGCTCGACGACGCGCGGGTTCTCCTGGTTGTCCAGACAGCGATGCGACGAGTGCGGCTCCTCCGCGTCGTCGGGCAGCGGAAACGTCGACATGAGGTGCAAGAAGGAGGTGATGCACAGCGGCGACACGTACGAGCCGTACAGGTGGTCCAGCTGCTCCGACTCCTGCGTGGGCGGCTCCAGCGGGAACTCGTCCATGCTCGTCGTCGGCGCCATGTTGGGCGGCAGCGACTCGGTGCTGTCGGCCAGCCCGCCGCCGCCGCCGTTCTTGGCCGGCGACCGCGACCGGCTCAGACCCCCAGACGTGCTCCTGGCCGCCGTCGCGTTCCGGTCGGCGCCCTTGTAGAACAGCGTCGCGACGAGGCGGTCCGACTTGCGGCCGGCGGGGGGCGCGCAGTTGGGGTGGGAATAGCTGTGCGAGACGCCGCTGTCGACGACGACGGGCGGGTGCTCGGGCGACGGCACGCCGTTGAAGGGCAGCGCGGGCGACTTGGACGGCGAGGCGTCCTCGACCAGCGTGTCGATGCCGTGGTGGGCGACGGCCTCGGGGATGCGGTGCTGCGGCGGGCGGTACTGCTGGTGGTCGCTGAGGTACGAGCTGCTGCGCATGCTGCTGGTGAGCTGCGGGCGCTGCGAGGGCGCCTTTGCCGGTGCCGCGTCTGCCATGGTGTCGGCTGGTGTGGGTTGGTGAGAGGAGGAGAGGAGATGAGGAGTGATTTGATGGCCCGACTGGGAGGATGTCACCAGAAGAAGCCGGAGCGAGGTCCGCGGACGGAGGCAAGTGAGGCTGGGGAGGAGGCAGAAACACAACCGCGATTATTTCGGCAGCCTCGCACCAAAAGGCTCTCGCTCTCAATAAGCAGAAAAGAAGGTTAGAGCGATTGAATGGGAATCGACAAAAGACGACAGGTGGAGAGATTGCTCCGCGTCGCACTAGAACTGGGGCCGCGTGGGCTGGAACCAATAATGGTGCAGTTTGGCGTTGGGTGAGGGATGGGAAAAGGCTCAACTTGGTGATGGTGGGTGAAGTTGCACAAAGAATGGTGGAGCGGTGATGTTATGAGCAAGGTTGACTTATGTAACCCTGCAGATCTGTATCATGTCTGATTTTATGACGCGACAAATCATTTGTGATCTGATCAATGAAACAATATTCAAATTCAGTCGAGATTCAAACATATCATCAAACGAACCAAAGACTCACTCAAAAAGTGAAGCCATTTCTCCTCCTTCGTCACTGCATCCATCCTCAGCTCTGCCCCGCACCCGCCAGCTCAAGTCGTGTGTCTCCAGCGAGGGCGCACAGGTTCAACGCCAAGGTCCACCTCACCGGTGATACAGCAGCAGAGACTAGATGAGGATCAACACGGGATTCGCAGTGTTTTAAATCACTCAGTCATGGCATTGATATACAGCTGACTCGACGTGTGTCCATGTCTTGTTTAAAGCTGGCCAAACTGGCGTGCTGATTCTCTGTCTTGTACGAGCTTCGCTGTGAATGGCTCCTCATCTAGTAATAAGCTGAGGTCCTATGCCTATGTTACGTGTACAACACCAGACCAACACGCTCTCTCCTCCACGCCTCATACCTACGCACATCTATCTCCAGCGTGAACAAACCCAAGTACTATCCCCAAAGCAAAGCAATCCAATAATCTATCCAATTATCCATTCAGCAAGCAAACAATCATCATGACCCCTCCGTT
The DNA here is from genome assembly GCA_023628735.1 of Trichoderma sp. PF4103. Classification (NCBI taxonomy): domain Eukaryota; kingdom Fungi; phylum Ascomycota; class Sordariomycetes; order Hypocreales; family Hypocreaceae; genus Trichoderma; species Trichoderma sp. PF4103. The sequence continues at coordinate 103,441 of JAMAKC010000068.1, read as the reverse complement.
CTCAGCCCCCATCTCACCAACACAGCCTTCCTCTTCCCCATCCACCCCTCCATCTCCTCCAGCCCGTGATGCAGCGCCCACAGCACCATCCCCAAGTCCTCCATGTCCTCCGGCAGCGCATCCCTCGCGTCCTCCGGGAACGTCCGCACCGTCGCCTGCAGCCGCGGGCCCCGCGCCCACATGGCCTCCCATTCCACCGCCGTCCGGGCCTCCCACAGCGCCGCCTGCGCCGTCAACGTGAGCTGCAGCGTGCGCGCCTCGGCCTGGTCCCACCCTTGCTTCAAGAAGTTGTAGGTGCCCGAGAGTATCTCCGCCGTGAGCACCGTGCGCCGCATGCTCTCGTAGTATATCCACGACGACCAGCCGTCCGTCGTATCGGTAAAGGACCGCAGGCGCGGATACAACGCCACCAGCAACGACTGCACGATAGCCTCGTCCCTCTCCGCGCGCATCCTCTCGCCAACGTCATCCCTTGAGAAGAAGCGGATGCACTGATACACCACGAGTGCCTGCAGCGCCGGCAACAAGTCGAGCGCGGCAGCCTCGGACGCACAGGTAACAGCACGTCGGATGGAGCCGACGAGTCGCGCAACCCGCTTGACGATCTCGCCTCGGACGAGCGCCGCATTGGCCGTGTTCCTCATGCAGTGCAGCGCGCTGGCGGCGAGGGCCTCCTGCAGCACCTCGGACGACGCCACCTGCGTGTGGTGGACGAAGCAGTTCTGGCCCGTCATGGCCAGCACCTGCGGCTGCATCGCGAACCGGCCCGCCGCCCACTCCGTCCGCGACTGGAAGATGGAGCCGGTCGTCACGGGCGTGTTGGTTATGTCAAAGTAGACAAACTCCGGACTGGCGGCGAACTCGGTTGCGGAGGGCTGGCCCGGCGACGGAGAGTTCATCGGCCCAAGGCCCGGACCCAATGACACGAGGGCCTGATACTGGTTCCGGAGCATGTACTCGTCTAACTGAGACAGCAGGCACGGTACCAGCGGCGGGGGCACCGTTGTCGACAAAGGCTCCGGTGACGGATACGACGATACGGCACCTGGACCACCGTGGCTGCTCCCGTTGGTACTGCTTCCACTGCTACTCCCGCTGCTGGTGTCCATGCCAGCCTGCCAGATGCAGCTCAAGTCCTGCGTGAGCTCCGCTCCGGCACTCACCGGCGGCGAAATCACGCCCAAATCCTGCTCCGAGCCCCCAACAGCCATCATCCAGGGATAGACGCAGCCCTTCCTCGCCTTGCGGCAGCGGCCGCACGACGGCAGGTCGAGATCGCACCGCCGCTTGCCCGCCACACATGCCGAGCACGACTTTTTACGGGTCGAAATCATGGCGAGGCTGGACAAGTAGTTTTTAGCTGATCTGCGGGAGTGAATTGGCGGTGAAATGAAAAGATGCGGCGTGCGGAAGTGAGTGCGTTTGGGGCAAATTGAGAATGCGCTTCGTTGTGAGCAATCCGGGTCCTGTTAGAGAGACTTGGGGATAAGCTGTTCGGGAGGCTGCTGGGCGTTCCGCGCCCGTGGTTGCGGCCCCATAATTGTGCGGAGTTCCGCAGCTTGACAGCCCGCATTATGGGGTCGCCGTATGTGAAAGAGGGTGAAGCTTCACGGCGAAAAATGGTGAAAGAAGCGAGCAAGTTCCCTCGACTCAGTTGTATGCATGCGTGAAGAAGCTGGAGACAGGCGCTGTTGAAATTCACGATGCGGTGTTCCGATGTCTCGCGCAATATCGAGGACATGATATAAGCTTCGTGTAAATGGTACCTAGTCAGAAGCCCATCAAAGGGGTCATGTAAAAGGAACGCCGTATAAAGATGGCGACAAGGCTCACCATTAGAAGAGAAATTGACATCCAAATTCCTTCTTCAAAGACTGCAGAGATATCAAAAGACATCCATCAACCTGCCGTATCAGTCAAAATGACAGTCCCCTCGAACCAAGACTTCAAGATCCCCTACAGGGTCATCTCCATCACCAACAAGACGCACAGAACAGCCTACCCGGCCATCTCGCCCTCCCGCCCCGCCCTCTCTCAGGCCGGCCGGACCGTGCTCATCACCGGCGGCAGCGGGGGCATCGGCTACGGCATCGCCCTCGCCTTTGCGACCGCCGGCGCCTCCAGAGTCATCATCGTCGGCCGGGACGAGGCGAAGCAGCGGGCTGCCGCCGAGAGCCTCGCCCGAGACGCCGGCCCGGGCTCGCACACCGAGTTTGAGGGCAGGGCCGCCTCGCCCGCAAGCCCCGAGGCCATAGATGCCCTGTGGGCTGCTCTGGACGCAGAGGGTACCCTCGTCGATGTGCTCGTGCTGAATGCTGCCGTCACGGGCAATGTGGTGCAGGACTCTCTGTGGACGGCGGGCTGGGAATCCACGTGGGAGAAATTCATCGTCCATGTTCGCTCCATCAACCACTACAGCGAACGGTTCTGGAAGCAGAATGGGAACAAAAAGGTAAGTTTGCATAAGACGGTATGAGTGCAGCAAGGTCGACTGACAACAGCGGTGCGATGAAGAGATACCTCGTCAATGTGTCCACGTCCGCCATCCACGACTTTGAAGCAGGCGAGGCCACCAAAGCCTATGCACTCACCAAGAACTCGGGCATGCTCCTGATGCAGCAGCTTGCACGCGACACGCCCATCGACAAGATGCAGATTGTCAGCTTCCATCCCGGTGCCATATTGAGCCCCGGCGCGAAGAGTGGCGGTGCGGACGAGAATTCTCTCAACTGGGACGATAGTGAGTACAGCCCAACACTCTTGACACATGATCCCCCATCTAAAATCGTACAGTCAGCCTCCCCTCCTCGATCGCCGTCTGGGCGGCTTCGGACGAGGCAGCATTTCTGCACGGCCGCTTCATATGGTCGGCATGGGATGTTGAAGAGCTGCAGAAGGGGCCGCTCCGAGAGCGCATAGAGACGGACGATAAGTTTCTGAGAGTTGGCGTCCACGGCCTGTGATGGCGTCTAGTAAACACATCGTCTGGCTGCCATCCACAACATCTTGTGATCATGATTTGTAGTAGTGATGCAGCATAGAAGCAATAGACTAGCGGAGACAGATCAATGCGAAGCACTGGACGGTAATCAAGATCGCCATTCCATCACAGCTGCCCTGCTTCACATCATCATGAACCATCAGCCCACCGCAGAAAGCGTCCACTCACTCACCTGGCATCCCCTGGGCATGTGTAATCAACAAACAACACTGCCAATCTTCTCGCTGCTTCTGCTTCTTTCTCATCCGCCCCATCAGCACAGCAACTCCCACTTCCTCCACGCTGACGAAGCACGCACAAACCCTCGCCCGCACTAGCCGGCAGAACCCCCAGCTGTTTCCCCCCATTCAGCCAGTATTATCCCGCCTCCTCCAATGAAGCCTCCCAGCGACGACCCGGCTCGGACCCTCGCGGCGGTACCACACCGCGGCCCACCTCAGTTGGCCTCTTCTGCAGCCAAACGGCGCTCGGCTTCCGACTCCCGCAAAGCCACCGACAGCCCGATGGCGCACAAAACGGCTGCGATGCCATCGACAAATGCTCTGCAGCGGCTTGGGATCCAATTTTCGTCTCCCCGTTAATACTCTGGAGCCGCCATCACGCAATGAACCCCAAAATTTCCCACGGCTCTTCGATCGTCCTGCCCTGGGCCTCCTGTTGATGTCGTGACCACAATATCGGCGATGCTTCCAGATGGCTGTTTTCGTCATCCCGGATGAGATCATGCCCTTCCCTCCCTTCCCTTCGCGATTCCACCTTCGGCAGCCACTCAATTTCTAAGCCAACAAGCCCCGGAAAACCCTTTCGCTGCCCCAGTCTTTCCAGACTGAACCCCGTCCAGGTACAGGATACTCGAGCAGCCGCTGATTCGCCGTGCGTGATGAAGAGTCGATGATACCATCGTCCAGCCTTGGGGGTCCCGCAGCCAGCCAATCACAGCCGCCAGCCCGACATCGCGGAAGCATTGGCGTCGATGTCGTGATCGCTCCTAGACGCAACTCCAGACGCCCAAATGCTTCCAGGCTCGTGCTTAATGCGTTTTGGCTCGCTCTGCTGCTCACTGTTGAGCGATGTTCCGAGGCCTGAATGGCAAATTGGACGGGGGGCCCTGATTGCAGCCATTGGGGCGATTTTTTCTCCAGGCAGGAGAATTAGTCAGGGCGGGCGGGAAACAGGGCAAATATATCCCCCAGATGGCCCTCCATATACTGGCTGCCTGCCCTCCAAGACTCTCGTGGTTGATACAAGCTCGGCTTTCTTCTCTTTGCTGCCATAGATCTTTTGCTTGGTCGTTCCTCAAGCTTCTCCTTCACTCAGTGACGCTTTCTCCAGCTCGAAGAATCCACTCCTCAACACAAAACAGCCTCTTGTATCCTCTGAATCACTTCAACAGGCGATTCTCAGCCCAACTCAAGTAACTTTGTTACCCAATCCAGGGACCTCAAGCCTCTCATCCTCTCCCGTCATCATGTCCGTCATCATGGAACAGTCGGCGGCCCAGTCGTCATCGTATGCCCACGACAAGGTTGACTCCAACGACATCGAGTCCGGCTATGCCTCTGGCCAGTCCGACTACTCTCCGTCACCAGGCACAGAGAAGCCCGTTATTTCCCTCAGCAAGTCGCACATCGAGTACCTCAACGAGCAGATGGAGAGCATGCACCCCATGGACATCCTCCGGTTCTGCAAGATCATGTTCCCCAACCTGTACCAGTCAACGGCGTTTGGCCTGACGGGTCTCGCCACCATGGACATGCTGTCCAAGATCCAGAAGGAGAACCCAGAGTCCCGCACCGTCGACCTCATCTTCCTCGACACGCTGTACCACTTCAAGGAGACGTATGAGCTCGTCGACCGCGTCAGGGAGAGATACCCCGAGGTGCCCATCCACATCTACAAGCCCGACGGCATGGAGACTGCCCAACAGCTCGAGGAGACGTACGGCGAAAAGTTTTATGAAACTGCCGGCGACATGTACGACTGGATCGTCAAAGTCGAGCCCCTGCAGCGGGCGTACGACGAGCTCAAGGTGGCCGCCGTGCTCAACGGCCGTCGACGGTCCCAGGGCGCTGCCCGCGGCTCCATCCCCATCATCGAGCTCGACGAGGAGAGGGGCATCGTCAAGATCAACCCCATGGCCGCCTGGTCCTTTGCCCAGGTCAAGCAGTACATTGACGAGAACAACGTCCCCTACAACGCCCTGCTCGACAAGGGCTACAAGTCGGTCGGCGACTGGCACTCGACCAGCCCTGTTGGCGAGGGCGAGGATGAGCGTGCCGGCCGATGGAAGGGCCAGGGCAAGACGGAGTGCGGCATCCACAACAAGAAGTCCAAGTACTCCGAGTTCATCGCCAAGAAGGAGCAGACTGCGCCTGTTTCATGAGCGCAAGGTGTTGGGCTTCTCTCATCTGAGGCGCGCTCTTTCTGCCCACGGGCCAGAGACGTGTGATTTTTCGTTATGACATGATGACGTTTGGTGGCATTGGCGATTTGGAGTCTTCAGGAGTTGCATCGATGGATCGGGATTAATGCGAGGGGAGTTTCACCCCATAGATACACATCATGGGCGGCGTTTGGCTTGATATTGTGTTCTTTCTTTTCCTTTCCGACTTTTGCTGGTTTTCATGCTGGGAATTGGTCGAGCGAGCAGATGTCTGCAGCAAAACGGTGGTATCACATGCCCATGGCAGTAGATAGCGACAGCGAATAAATGAAAGAGGAATAATTCGATAATCTCTCGTCGTCCGCGTTCGGTGAAATGGTGAAAATGGGAGCATCGTGAAGTCAGGCTCGTCTGCTGCTTCCTGGGTAAGGGCTCGTTGAGCCACATACTGCCCCGCGCCACCCCTGTTGTTAAGCCTCTGCCAGCACTTCGCGGCACAAGCCACCAAGTGCTGATAGTGCCCTACCGCCTCATTTTTCAACCTCCAGGGTAACATTCAACGGCCATCGAAAGCTACCTACAGTATTCACCTTGTACATGTATTGACATCAGTTGATCTTCGAGTGATGCCAATCCCGCATATGATACATATCGCTTTATACTCATTCCTCTGACTATTGACCGGAGGATTGTTACTCTTCTTTTTCGCTTGAATTCTCCAATAGGTGCCCGTCATGCAATCTCTACCCCAGCCTTCTTCTCTGTTCACAGAGAAGAAGTCCAAAATTCTCCAGCAGCTCGCAGTCCCAGACACAGAGTACTCCGACCTCTCACCCAAAGGCTCCGTGGACGAAGGCATCCGGTACCTCATTGACGAGATCAACACCGCCGAGGGCTTTGTCACCACAAGCAGCTGCGCCGGCCGTGCGAGCGTCTTCCTCGAGGGCAGGAAAACGAGAGCCGCAGAGGCAGAGAATGGTGAGAGCGAGCAGGTTGCGAGAGTAGGCGGAAAGGGGGCTGGAGGCACATGGCTGTACGTCTCTCACGACGCTTGGAAAGATGGGGGCGAGACGCATCTGGATTGGATGAAGAGCCTGGGATTTTCGGATGTGGATGAGATTGAGGTTGCCGATGAGGGACTGCGTGAGAGGAGGCTCATACACTTTAAGTTTGAGCCCATGGTGAGCATTTCATTGTCTTATATACATGAGGACGAGAGTACTGACTGGCAAAAGATCCTTCATGTCCTGACTGCATCACTTGGTCACGCACAGCTCCTTCTCCGGTGCGCCTTACAAGCCGGCTTCCGCGAGTCCGGTGCCATCAACATCACCTCACCGTCCAGCGAGCAAACCATGCCCATGGTAGCCATCCGCTCTATGGGTCTGAGCCTTGAATCCCTCGTGGGACACCAGGACCTGGACGGCCAACGTCGACGGATAGTCCCTGCCGGGTACTTCAAGATGCTGCTCCAGATATCCAATGAGCGCTTCGTGGAAAACACAAAACGCATTGAAAGGTTCCGGTCCGCGTTCCAGGAGGCCGTGCTGTATCCACAAGCGTCTAGTGTTCCGAAGAAGTTGAACCCGGAGGGCAGGGAATGGGAAGACGCGGCTGCGAGACGAGAGAGACTGAGAGCAGAGGGGTTGAGGAGAAAGGCGGCACTTCAGGCTGAGAAGAGCACATCACCGGCAGAGGATATAGACGTTGAACTGCAAATAGATCCTCCCTTTTAGCGAAATCATTGCTCTTGATTTTACCACTGGTCATACAACTGCAGCTTTTACCGCTGCCCTTCTTTGCCATAGTGTACAGACATACACCCATCCCCAGCTCGCTCGCTTGATATTCGGCCAGTGTTCAGATCACCGACTGTCACCAGAAAGTCTATATATCCGTCAATCTCTCTTTTCTTTTTGCGCCTTTCTTCGCTTTCCCCACCACCCCTTTACCCCCCCTTCTCCTTTTCGCACATTGGAGAGAGACAGCTTTACGCCGTGATCCTGTTGATCCACTCCCTCTCCATCTTCTTCACCTCCGCCTTGAACGCCTCGACCTCGTCATAGCACACCAGTGGTTTCCTGTCATTCTCCCTCAGGCACCGAATGACGCTGTTCCGCGCCGCGTCCACGCTCTCGGGCAGCTCCTTCACCTTCTTCCGCTGCTCGAGCTTCTTGCGCAGCTCCTCAATCTCCTTGCCGACGGTGTACCGACTGGGACCCTTGTCCTCGGCAGCGGAGGAGGCGGCCTCGGCGATCTTCTCGTACGCGAACTTGAGGGCTTCTGACTCCTGCTTCTCTAGCCTCTTGAGCTCCTCGGCGACGCGGGCTTGGATGTATATCTCGTCTAGCTTGGCGCGGGAAGCATCCGTCTGGAAGGGGAAAACCGGTGCTTGTCAGTCTTTTGCATGATTCATCACAACCTTGGGATAGGCAAAGAATCGAATTGGAATCGCAAAGAATATCCATCGAGGAGGGGAGGCGTACTTCGGGGCTAGTTTGGAGAGTCTCCAGGACCGGAAGAGAGACGCTCGGCGGCCCTGAGCTGTTTTGCGAATATCAAAAATTTGCCTCGTTAGCTGGGCGCATTCCGACGCTTTGCTGTGCTGTACATCGCAATGTTGGAGCATTGGCGGGTATGACGTACATCTTCCATGTGTGGCCTTGGGGCTTGGACTCTTGGGCACCCATGGCGACGGCTCAATGGCGATGCGGGCAGGATGGGCTGGGATGGAGTTGAGCTCGTGATAAGCACCAGACGTCTTCTGCAAAATTCCCGGGCATCTTCGGCTGGCGTCACTGGAGCTTGCCGGGCCCGGAGGTTTCTGCCTGAGGAGCGAGTGTGGCTGGTGGCGCAGATGGTTTGTGGCTGGTGCTGTTCTCGCTTCTCTGCTGCTGCGACTTTCTGCAGTGCGCTAAAAGTAGGCACAGCTTTTGGAGTCACGTGACTCTGGCTGCTTTGCTTCAGAATGTGCCAGTTCACTTTCATCTGATTGATGACATGCTTGGACCGATGATGGCAAGGCACAGAGATGGCACAATGGATCATGTACCAACCTACATAGTAATGATCACGGATATTGAAAAAGGAGAGCGCTACAAAACGGCTCTCTTCAACCCTCACCTGGCAGATCAATGTCGCCAGCAGCAATTTCTGCAATTGTTTCAAAGAGTCTGTCTTCCTCTTATTTCAGTGGCGGAGCATGAAAGCTCAGATAGCCGAGGCAGCTGCCCTGCATATCCCTCCCTTTGCGCCCCCCAAAATACCAAGACAAACACAAATCTTCAGCATCCCACGCATCGCGACGCAACCTTCAATTGTCGTGTCGTGCCACGGATTTCAGAGAAATCGTTCACACATCACGACATCAAAGGCCAAGACGCTGACGACGGCAGTCAACGCTCCATTGGGCATGTCACCGAAGCCTCGTGGGGCACGATTGAGCCAGTCGTCCGAACCCCGGCACGAGTAGATGAGATGAGTCGCCTTGGCTTCATCTGCCTGTGACATGCTAGATGCGACGGTTTTCGATGGGCTGAAAAGGTTGCTCCTCTGATTGAGGCATTCTTGCTGTTGGGTCCCATCCACGTTTTTTGTCGCCCGTCAACCCTCATGCTATTCCTGAATTGTACAGATATTCCGGGGCCAGCGGTGACATTCGCGTTGGCCGAGTGGAGAGAGGTTGCTCGTCTGCAATCTCAATGGTAATTTCTTGCAATATGTCAGTTAATATCCCGTCCCCAGCAGCAGCGCAGGCGGAACCCGGAAAGATAATAGAGGTCTCTTTCAGCTTCAGGTTGAACATGAGCAAGGGGCGAGTTGGAAGTGAGAGCCGGCAGAATTATCTCCTCATGGCCTGGCATCGTCATGCCATGTGTACGTCTGGTCGTGCGATGCGGTGTTTGTCATTGTGACATTTCCTGTGGCGGCAGAAGATCACGGCGACGAGATGACAATTGGGCGCGGGGAGCTTGAGCTGCACGCTTTGAATGAAACAACTTCTGTCCGTAGTCTCCCGCGGCGGCTTCCGGAGATGCAACGTGCGCTCAGGGTTGAGTCTCTGACTGGCTGCTGGCCTCGCCGCGGTGTCGCAGCCCGCCGGAACGCAGAACCAGTCAGCGGACAGCGTCACGATTTTGCCTCGCCGCTCGTGTTTCTGTGTCCTCGGCGAGGGCAGCAAGAGTCAAAAAGGCGAAAAGCTTCCTGTGCCTCCCTCTCACCACCCCTGAACCAAGGCCGTCAGGCCTCTTGATGGCATGCAGGGCCCGCATGCGTGGCTGGTTTCAGAACCGAGAGGGACCCCCGCCATCAGCCAAACGGCGCACGTCGTCGCCAGGACCCCAGCATCTGGGGCGCAACAGTTGCAGCCAACCACGGCGTCCGGAACGGATTTTGGAGATGGTGGCTTGAGTGGCTTTTCCCTATTTTGTTCTGGCCCGGCGTTTTTTTTGGGCTTCTTTGCGTCTAGCCATCCCTGCATAGCGCTCCCGAGCCGAGTCGAGAGCGTGAGGGGCAGCCTATTGGAGGGCGAGAGGGTGGGAGGGCGCCTGGGAAGACTTGAGGACGCGGCTGGACGAGGCCGAGATTCTGCACGAGGGGCTGAAGATGACGACGATGCGGTTTCTGGCTGGGCGCCTGCTGCGTGAATGGACTCGGATCCGGGACTCGTACTCGAGAGCGGCTGTGAATCTCGTTGGAATGAGCGAGGTATTTGAGCAGTGTCGAGTCACGAGCACATGCAATCTGGCGTCCGGGGAAGCGTGCATAGTAGTGTGCAGATCCGAATCGAGGTTGATGGAGCCTTTTGCTGATGATGATTCATGTATCGATGTCTCTGAACCAGCCTCTGCGCGTCGCTCAATCAGTAGAGTTGCCTCGAGACAATCTCGTCAGCTTTAAGCGTAAACCAAAATAGAGTCGATCATACCATTGAAAGCCGATGTGGTCGATCATCAGTGCTATTATTTGCCCTCCTCAGCTGCATGTGAGCAGTAGTCTTTGGAGGGTTTGAGTCCATCGCGAACTTTCTCTTGGGCTCAAACGAGCTGGCAAACCAATAGCATGTCGCGCTTCCTTCGCACCTGCAGCCATTCGGTACCTGCGTCTGGAAACAAAAATCGGGCGTTTTTTAGTGGCCGCGTGCCACTGCCAGCCAGCCGAGCGGAGTTGGCGCGCTAAAAGGCCGTAGCGGCCTGAGCCACAGGGGGATCCCTTCAGAGGCTCCATAGGGTCCCATAGGGCCTCCGTAGCGGTCCCTCGAGGGCACCACAGAGGGACGGCCCTGGCTTGCTCCCTGTAATGCTGGCCCCAGGGCCCTATGCTGGGGGGCGGCGGCAGGGGCTTGATGGCTAGCCGCTTGGCTGCTCGCAGCTTCCAGCGCCCGGCAGCCAGTGATCGCCACCCACAACATGCCATCGCCGCCATCAGGGGGAATGTGGGCTGCCGACGGCGAACCATCTTTTCCTCTCCCTGCGCCCCTCGCTCGCCCTCTCGTTTCCATCGCCGTCCCTTTGCCTGGCTGTCTCTTTTCCTCTCCAGCTTGGTTGGCTCGTCCTATCCTTTCCTTCAGCCCGTCTGTGTTTCATCGGGGCCGGCCGCTCGTTCGTCATTGTTTCTTGCCCGACTGCGCAACGAAGAAGAGAAATTTCTCAGGAAGCCTGATACTTCAACTCTCTCCTTCGCATCACTCATTCATTTCTCAAAACGGCTGGAGATCTTCACCTCGAAGCCTGACCAAAAACCTTGCGACAATAGACGCCGCCGTCTCCTTGTTCCGTCATTCGTCAGAATCCTGATCGATATCGTCTCCATCACGCACTCACCTTCTCCTCGAAACAAACTCAGTGACGGAGCTGCCTGCGGGCTACTATTTGTTTATTTCCTTACCTGGACCCTCTGCGGCAAGATCGGCTTGATCATTGCGACTCTGCGTTTCAACCTTCAACCACTTCTATTTTTGCCGCCACGATTTCGCCCAATTAACCGCCTCGCACATACCGGCGATCGATCGTTAAGCTGAAACCTGGGACGAAACGGCATAGATAAACAACAAGCCAGAGGAAACACACACACGCACACGCACGCAGACGAGAAAATCACCCGCTCCCGGTCGCCTTCTGGAGTTGTTTCTCTGCCTATTGTTCACTCTTTTCGACTTCCCGGTCCTTGCCCAACGACTCCATCCCTCCCACTAGCCACTGTTTCCCTCTCCACCGGTCCACCACATCAGGTACCGCGTCAGCACACCCCCAAAGACGAAACGCCCGAATCTCGCAGGGAAACAAAGTTGGGTGTTGGAGCGATTTATTGGCCCGAAGCCGACTGGCCACTTCTGGAAGCCATTTCTATTTGCCGCTTTGCGTGGGTGACAGAGGTTGCTTGCACGCGGCAACGGGAGTCACTCGAGTCGAAACCCCTGCACGGCTCTTGACATTCTCTTCGCCTGCTCGGAGCGAACCAAGTTTCTTCACCTCAAACCTCGACTCTCCTTCTTCCCGACCTCCGTTGTTGCACGCACAGGATGCTCTTCAACAACGAGGCGTGACACAGCGAATTGGTTCTCCTTCCTTTTCTTGCCCATTCTCCCGGCCGTGACTCCATCCCGCTACTGAGTGGCGCTCGTTGGAACACGGTCGACACTCTCGTTCTTCTGTTCTCGCGAACAAGCACATTTTTGGTTGACAGCCCGTTTCACTCCTTACGTACGGCTTGTTCACATTCCCTCTCCCAACTGTATCCTACATTCTTTTACCCTGCCTCTCCCGACGACGATTCCCCCCTTCCTCCCAAGACACACAAGAACAAAATCAAAGAGCAGAAAGACACAAGAAAGACCAAGGCAGAATGGACGTCCATCCGCGCCGGTTCGCTGGTGGCATCGAGTCCTTCGTTCCCTCACGGGTGCTGCAGGTCAGGTCGTCGGAAAGCTCAGAGGTACCCTCCAACCCAACCATTGCACCCTATACCACCTCGCTAAATGGTGTCAACCAAACGCAGAACAACTTGTTCAGGGACATTCTCTGGACGAGTCTGGGCGCCGTGGCCGTCATCGTGTTACTCATCAGAATTGCAGAGCTACTATGGGCGAAGCTGCGCCAGGTGTCGGCCATGTCGGTGCCGCGGGACAAGCAGGGCTACTGGAAGCACTCGCAATGGAGCTGGATGCCGGGCATGAAGAAGCATCTCATCTACGCGCCGCTGTTCGGCAAGCGCCACAACCGCGAGTTCCGCTTCTCCTCCGCCGTTAACGTGGGAACGCTGCCCTCGAGGCTGCACGCCACTCTGCTATTCCTGTACCTTGCTAGCAACGCGGCGTACATGTTCATCCTCGACTGGACGCAGGCCAACTACTACTCCTTCTGCGCCGAGCTGCGAGGCCGCTCCGGCACGCTGGCCCTCGTCAACATGGTGCCCCTGATCATCATGGCCGGACGCAACAACCCCCTGATTGGAATGCTGCAAATCAGCTTCGACACGTACAACCTGCTGCACCGGTGGATGGGCCGCATCGTCGCTATCGAAGTCATCATCCACACCATCGCCTGGGCCATTCCGAGCGTTGCCAACAGCGGCTGGGCGGGCGTCTGGAAGTCGCTGCTTCACAGCCCCTTTCTCGGCATCGGAAGCCTGGGCACGCTCAGCCTGACGCTCATGTTCTTCCTGGCCGTCTCGCCCCTCCGCCACGCCTTCTACGAGACCTTCCTCAACCTGCACATCCTGCTGGCGGCCGTGGCCTTCGCCTGCACCTGGGTCCACTGCGTGACGGCTAGCATCCCCGGTGGCCTGCCGCAGCTGTCGTGGGTCATCGCCATCCTGTCGCTGTGGATGGCCGACCGCCTGGCCCGAATCGTCCGCCTTGCGTGGGTCAACTGGTCCGACAAGGGCTTTGCCGACGCCCTGTGCGAGCCCATGCCCGGCGACGTCACCCGAGTCACCTTCCGGCTGCCGCGATACGTCGACATTAAGCCAGGCACCCACGCCTACCTCCGGTTCTGGAACGTCAATGTGTGGGAGAGCCACCCCTTTTCCATTGCCTGGGTCGAGCACGAGGTCCAGCACTCCCTGCCGACGTCCGAGAAGGATCACCTCACAGCCATGGACCGCAGCAACGCCTACACCCTGGTGTCGTTCCTCATCGGCGCCCAGACGGGCATGACGAGGAAGCTCTTCAACACGGTCAAGGGCTCGGAGCAGGGCATCCGCATGAAGGCGGCGCTCGAGGGCCCGTATGCCGGCCACCACAGCCTCGACTCGTACGGCCACGCCGTGCTGTTTGCCGGCTCGACCGGCATCACGCACCAGATCTCGTACATTCGACATCTGCTCAACGGCTACAACGAAGGCACCGTGGCGACGCGGCGAGTGACGCTCGTCTGGATTATCAGGGAGTATGAATCCCTCGAGTGGGTGCGCCCGTTCATGGACCAGATCCTGCGCATCACGAACCGCAAAGACATCCTCCGCATCCAGGTCTTCGTCACACGACCGCAGAACCCGCGCGACATTGCGAGCTCCAGCTCAACGGTCAAGATGTTCCCTGGTCGGCCGAACGTGCCGCTGCTGCTGGCCAAGGAGGTCCAGGAGCAGGTCGGGGCCATGGTGGTCAGCGTCTGCGGGCCTGGTGCCTTGGCAGACGACGTGCGAGGCGCCGTACGAGCGGTGCAGGGCCACACGGTTGTCGACTTTATCGAGGAGAGCTTCACGTGGTGATGTGCATATATCGCAATCTACTACCTTTTATCTGGGTATTATGAAACGATGCTTTGTTTTTATACTATATTACCTAGATGGGAGGGCATGCGAGGCGCTAGCCGGCGAAGCAATCTTTCTTGACTTTTCCTCCCCCCGTCTACCATTCGACCTGTACATATTTCAAGAGACTGGACTCTGCCGACGCGGAGGTTATACCTTACATCTACTTACGGAAGAGGGCATGTACCCAGACGTTGTATAGAATCTGCATACTCCTCGATACCTTCTTTTTTTTTTTTCACTCCTTCTTTTAGAAGATGAGATGGCGCATTTTGGTTGTGTTCTTTCTTCTTCCTACTCTCATTTACTCTCTCTTTTCGAGAGACATAGCATAGCATCTGGAGGGAAACAATGGGACTTGGGCTTTTTCATCTGTTTTGGTTCTACTCTTGAGTTCACTGTTGCTTGTGTGCTTCCTGTGTGTGTGCTTTCTGCGTGTGTCGTTCTGTGTGAGTGTGTTTCTTGTGTTCATGAAGTGGGATGCATGTGTGTGTCGTGTGACTCCACCTGTGTATGATTTGCGTTTGTATGTAATACTAGATTGTTTGAAGATCCCTACTAAGTAGGTAGTTGATTCTGTGTATTTCATTCGTTGGTACACTAATCGTACGATGAGCGTTTCCTTGGAATAGTGATGCTATTCAGAGACTTTGCCATCCAATGCTCTTCCTATCCACCCCTGAAGATATGTATATACAGTGCTATCCTTCCACAAATAGATGGACTCAAAATAGAATCGACATGAAACTACGAAAAGGAGAAACGCCCAAACACCCCCTTGTTTTATGCAACTGCTTTCCTCCAAATCTACATTCAATGCATCCAAAGGAGGGGAGCCAAGAACCAGAAAAACATACGATGAACACGCACACACGCTTACGCGCCCATCGCCAGCCCCTCCACCGCAGCCATCATCCCTCCTCCCCCAAGCTCATCCAACCCCCTGAAGCCTTCCTCCACGGCCCACGCCCTGCCCTTTTCCCTAGGGTGCAGGAACTCGCACGAGCGGCCGACGACGAGGAGGCCCGGGGGCCGGCTGCCCTCGGCCTCGATGGCCTCGGCGACGTGGGCGAGGGTGGTGCGGATGACGCGCTGGTCGGGACAGCTGGCGCGCTCGATGACGGCGCAGGGGGTGGAGAGGGGCCAGAGGGCTCTTGAGGAGGGTGGTTTTGAGCGTGGTTGTTGGGATGCGGCGGAGGTGTTGGATGGGTCTTGGGATTCGGGTTCTTGTTTTTGTTCGTCGTCCTCGACGGGGGTGGTGAGTTCGCGGACGAGGCCGACGATGCGATGCAGCGCCATGAGGAAGACGACTGTCCGCGAGGGCACGTACTCGGGCGGCGCGGGCGGCTTGCCCTTCTTGCCCGTGCCGGTGCAGATGAGCACCTGGTCGGCCACGTCGCGCTGCGTGGCCGGGATGGCGGCGAAC
Organism: Trichoderma sp. PF4103; assembly: GCA_023628735.1. Taxonomy (NCBI): domain Eukaryota; kingdom Fungi; phylum Ascomycota; class Sordariomycetes; order Hypocreales; family Hypocreaceae; genus Trichoderma; species Trichoderma sp. PF4103. The sequence goes on along the minus strand of JAMAKC010000068.1, from coordinate 87,880 downwards.
AGGGGGGCGCTGAGCGCGCTGGTGACGCCGGGGAGGACGACGACGGCGCCGGGGGCGTCGAAGCCGTGGCGGCGGAAGTGCGCGAGCTCCTCGCCGCCGCGGCCGTAGATGAAGGGGTCGCCCTGCTTGAGGCGGAGCACCGTCTTGCCGGCCCTGGCGGCGGCGAGGGCGGCGGCCAGAAGCTCGTCCTGGGCCTGCTCGGCGTTGCCGGGGAACTTGCGGGCGATCTCGACGGGCGTGCGGCGCGGGATGAGGTCCAGGACGCCCGAGGGCACGAGCTTGTCCGCGAGGATGACGTCGGCCGTCTGGATGGCGTTGTAGGTCGCGCGCGTCAGGAGGTCCGGGTGGCCCGGGCCGCTGCCGGCGAGGATGATTCTGCCCTTGGGACGGCTGCTGTTACTGCTGCTGCTGGGGTTGGGGTTGATGATGCCGTGGCCGTCGTCTCTGGCCTTGTCTGCGGCGTAGGCCTCCAGCAGGCGGTCGACGTCGTGGTCGGCCACGGAGGCGAGCTTCTTGAGGGGCCAGTACTCGCAGACCTGGCTGAGCCAGCGCATGCGCCTGTTGCGGACGTGCTGTTCCTCCTCCGTGGTGACGAGCTTGTTGAAGAGGGCGCTCTGGTCGACGGAGTCGTCGAGGTCGCCCAGCGCCGCTTCTGAAGAGCCAGCCTTGTCATCGTCAGCGTCGTGCTGCTGGATGCGCCGCCTCGCTTCGCCAAAGCGCTGGCAGGCCGCGCCCAGGTTCGGCGGCAGGGACGAGGCGATCTCGCGGCGGATGCGCGAGGCCAGCTTGCAGCCGCGGCCGTTTGTGGTGACGCCGATCTGGAGGGGCCCGTCGGCGTGGACGGAGAGGAGGGAGAAGGTGCAGAGATGGGGGGCGTCGACGACGTTGACGGGGATGCGGTTGCGCTTGCAGAGGGAGGAGATGTGAGGGCCTGAAGGGATCTGTTAGTATAGGTAGCTCTCCATGATAGGTATAGGCATCTCGGTATTGCAACTCACTCAGCTCTTCTCGCGACGCCGACGTCGTCACGAACACGGCATCGACAACGCCTCCGACCTCTTGTCTGCCCAGCCGGAACAGGTGCTCGTCGGCAAAGGCCTCGCGCACCCACTTGACGCTGCCGTCGTCGATCCTGCGCTGCAGGCCGTAGTGCAGCTCAGCCGTCTCGGGCGCGACAACGACGGGATGCGCCCCGGCGGCGAGGGACTGCGCGCATCGGGCTGCGGCGAGGGGGTTCGTGCCGACGACGAGGTGGATGTTGTCTGCGCAGTTGAGGCCTGCCAGCAGCGAGTTGCTGGTGCTGCTGCTGGCGTCGGGCGAGGACGCAGCCATTTGGTGGGATGTCGTGGGAGGCCCCGAGATCCGGATGCTGGGAAAATGACTGTGGGGGATGCCGAGTTGAGATTGGGGGTTTGTCTCTTGTCCTTCTTCTTTGACTTGCTGGTTTGATGTTAAGGTATACTGAATGCTATTCTCATGATTATAAGAAGACGGAGGATCAAGAAGAAACGAGAGCTTATGTACAAGACGTCCTGATTCCAGTCATATCAGAATCAAATGGCCATCCATCCCACCTTCGACTTGAAGCTCGCCAGTCAGGGTCCCTCCCGACAGCCCGAAGCCCCAACGCCGAACACCCGACGAGCCCATTTTTTTCAGAAATCCTCGTCAGGAGCCAATCAAGGCATCAGGAACAGCTCCATATCTTGGATCTTCGCAATCGAATATTCGCGCTTCTCCAATGGCTGCTTGTGCGATTCCCTGCTAATAAGCATGCTATAAAAGCTGGAGGAATGATCAATCTGCCACCAAGTTGACGCCATTCTCCCCATGTGGGGCCGCTATCGGAAAAGATAAGCCAGGAACGTTTTGGCAAACTTTCATGTTATCTGTGACTTGTGGCAGTTCAGACGAAGGTGAGACGAACGCACATCTCCGAGGCATCTGCTTTTTTTGTATATAATACCTCCAGGGGGCCTTATCAGATATCTGCTACACAGGTAGCTGTGCTTGTTACGGCGTCCCTGTATTACTTTTGTTTCTATCACTTTGCCATCTCCGACATGCTTAATTATCTGGCAGAGCTGCTTATCGGGGGGATAAGAGGGGTGGGTGAGCTTCTGATAGTATTCAGCATGGGACATCTCCGAGGCACGTCTGATATTCGTGCTTGTTTTCCTCGTCGCGCAGCCTGGCAGTCGCAAGGGTCAAAACAAAAGGCCCAATCCTTACTCGGCCGACGTGTGCGTTTGCTTCTCCTGTGAGCCCAAATCTTGGCTTCAATTCGGGAGGAGATGGCGGCAAGCTGCGGATGCCACAGGTAGGTGAAAGCTAGAAAGATATACCTCACGCACCTTTTTCCATCATGGAACCAGAACGAAGGGTTTATAGTCAGACTTGGAAGATGAAGAAGAAGGAGAAGCAGCTCTGAACGGTAGAGCTTCACAGTGTTCAAGATGGTAGCGCAAGCAGCGCTTAGAACTGCCCAGCCATGGATAAGTTCACACAAATCGACATCTCCTCGGCGAGCTGATCCCATGTCATGCGCCTTGCATCCATCTCAACCTGGATAGTAACTGGTCTTTTTTGTAAAGAAATGGCTATTCAGCATGCTAGCATAGGTATCTATGTCTTTATTACTGCTACTGTTGAAAGAGAGAATGTAAAGAGTAAAAGTTTCTATTGCCCGCTATTATCGCTAGACCCCTCAAAGCTTGCTGTACTATACATGTAATGCTTCTCCTTCCGGCACAAGGAGTATATAGAGACTGGCTTCCTCCAGGCTGGATCTATGATTATAGACTGTCCGATATACTTCCCACACTAAGTAGGTTGGATGTAGGTAGTTACTGGGACTTCTAGAATCCATCCCCTGCTGTTCTAAGTTGTCCACAGGACGACTGACCCAAGAACCCATCTGGATGGGTTGGCCCATGCGCGCCTCCTCAGGCACCGTTTATACTCGTCACATTTACAAAGTGGAATGTCAAGGGGATTACCTATTTCCAAGATGGTCAGATAGGCTTCACATGCTAGAGGAATCACTGGATTAGTGCGCCTGTGCTTGTCTTCAGCCACGACGGTGTTCAAGAGCCACGAGCTCCTGGCGTATGGTTGTCATGAAGCGTCTCAGTAACCCGGCCTGACTTAACCGACAAGCCTTTTCATCTACTCATCTTGATTGTTTTATGAAAAGACAATCTGGATGTTCACATGAATCGTCATCTTGCATCTTCCACAGGTTCATGGCATGGTGCCAAGCATAACCGAGTGTGGTCTTCCAGATGCTTGTCCTCAAACCCTTTGCATCATGTCCTTCCACATCTATCGCTCTCCCATTGCAAACCCCCTTCGGCTCGCCCATTGCTCACCGTTCGCTCAAAAAGAGACCGTCCTTCACCCTTCCATCGCACCGTGATTATGTACTTTGACAGGCAACAAAGCGTCAGCTTGTGCTTGTCAGCGCGGCTGTTGATGGAACATGGGTAGCCGTGGTCATTCCAGGAGGCAACCCCTTTGAAGACTCCTTTTGCGAGAGAAGTCCTGCCTCTGTCCCGCGTAGTTTGCCGTGTGCGTGCAATGGTAATTGCACAAAACGAAGCCCAGCTTCTATAGTATGGAAATGAAAGCGGATGGCCGTAACGCCGCGTGTCGTCCTTGGCTCAGGTACTATCCAGGAGCGTCAGGAGCACAGACACTCATGCTGTTCGTGTCCAGAAACCTCGATATTCCAGAGATCGTCCCGGTTCGAGTAGAGCATTGTTCGTAAGATGGTGTAATGCTGCGCTTCGCTTCGCTTCGTATTAAATATTAAAACAGCAGGCTAAGGAAAGTATCAGAATCGAACCTGTGACTCACGTTAGATCTCCACGGCTCTCAGTACTATGTAAGAGTTGGGGAGGGGGAAGGGGGAGGTCAGCAGGCTGTATTCACCCTTTCATGCAGATGTCCCCTCTCTCTCTGTCGGAGGAGGGCATGTGTGGTATGTGTGTGTGTGTGTGTGTGTGTGTAGTGAGGGGGAAGAAGTGATTGGTCCTCCTGTGAGAACGGCTATCGTCATATATGCTTATGGTACGCGCTCCTGCTTGTATCCGTTTCTCTTTCTTTTGCCTTTTGCCCATCCTGGACGCAAGGCACAATGAGTGTCAGGTAACTTTTGAATCCCCCGTGACAAAAGGGAAATTGAAAGAAAAGACAATGACAAAGAAGATCTGAGCGTCCAGGCTTGGTAATGAGCGAGTCGAATGTACGTCGTCCGGGCCGAGAAGCAACGATTTGAGAACATGGTCTAGGTAGGTGGTGTACAGACGTTCCGTAGGAACGGCAATGTCCTGCCGGATCGATTTTGAAAAAAGAAGGGGGCCGAGGGCATAAGTGAATCGCACTTCAGTCCAGTCCCATGTAGGGATCGTCAGAGGCCATCGTCGTCGATCGGACAGAGTGCACAGAGTGCGTGCGGTGGCCGTCGGCAACGCCATCGGCGCTGCTGATGCTGGCGACGCTGCTCACGCGCCGCTGCTGCTCGCTCTTGTGCACCAGCTTCTGCACGTAGCACTTTGCCTCGTTCTCGACCCAGCGGTCGATGTTGGGGTCGTTGCAGTCGGTGTGGCGTATCAGGTGGCTCTTGACCTGGCCGAGCTCCTGGCGGAGGCGCTGGAACTCGAGCTGGAGCTCGCTGTTGCGCCTCTCGAGCGCCGACTTCATCTCCTTGAGCTCGTCGACCTTTTCCTTCTTCTTCTGCCGGCACTTTGAGGCGGCGACCCGGTTGCGCTGCTTGATCATGTCCCTCTTCTCCGTCTCGCTGCGGCGGCGGCGCCGGGTCCCCTTGGCCTTGGGCGTCTTGGGCGTCTTGTCGTCTGTGCTTCTGCTGCCGCGGTCAGAGGGGCCTGCGGAAATGGAGGTGTTTCCGGGCGACCCGTCCAGGTCGAGGATATCCCCCAACGGGGAGAGTGAAGAGTCAAAGTCATGGTCGGCCTTGTGGTAGGGAGACACGGGAGACACCGAATCGCTCTGGAACTCGGTTCCCATGACGGCCATGTCCTGCGATGGCGCTGCAAAGTCAATGGGCTCAAACAGAGAGCTCCATGTGTCGAACGATGTGGGCACGGGATATTGCATGTCCATCGCGGTGGTCCCAGGTCCCATCATCTGGAGCTGCGGGTCGATGAGAGTAGCCATGACGTTGTGGGAGTCCATACCGGGCGTGTTTAAGGGGGGGGGGGGGGGGGGGGGGACTTTTTCTTGGATGGTGATGGTGCTCGTGCTCGTGCGCCGGGGTGTTCCAATGCCGGCACAGTCCGTTTCGAGTAGGGAAGGGAGTGGTATTGACAATGTGAGAAGCTGCGTGAAGCGAAGCTGTTTCCGACCTCGGATATGTGGACAACAGTATACCAATGTCCTGGCCTGGTGTTGGGGTGAAGGGGGGGGGTTGGACGAGGTGTCTCGTGTTGTTATACCGAGACTACCAAGCGGATGCTCCGGGACATGGACGGAGCAACAAGACAAAGGATGGGAGTAGACGCCCGCGTACTGTGGTAAAGGCTGTTGGAAACCGTCGAGTGATATTAATATGTGCTGGGAAGAGAGATGTGGAAGCTGTGAGGTGGGTGTGAATGGTCGTTGGTGCAGCGCTAGACACGTGTGTCGTCTCGTGCGTGATGGATGGATGAATGGATGGATGGATGGATGGATGGATGGATGGATGAATATCAGACGGAGCTCCGGCCCCAGGCTCAGCACTCGGTGGCAATCATTATATAGGGACATACACGGGTAGGTATCCATGTACCACTGGATCTTGGAGATCTCTCGATGGGGAGGGGAACGGTCGCAAACCTGATTTCGTTCCGGATTGAGTGTGGCCAAGCTCTCTGCTAGTCCCTGCACCAAGCAGTTCGCCGCGTGCTAGCTAGGCATGCTCATATCGGGGTAGCACATGTGCTGCCCATCGCCTTGGTGTCATCACCGCTGGGGCGGCAACGGGGGAGTGCAGCTCTGCCTAGCTCTGGCGTCTGCACTTTGCACTTGTTTTGGGCCTAGGAACCGGCTCCCCATCTCTGATCTGCTTGAGCTACAGTACAACGACTTGCTTCGGCTATCCTCCACCGGGCTGCCTGTGGTGGCGATCCAGGGATTTTGGGGGTGTGGGCGGTCGCCATGGGCCAGGCTTGGAGAGGTGCCGGGGAAGCTCGCGATGAAGAGCGTCAAACTGCGCGCAGCTGTGCTTCGTTGACTGCCGCATCTTTGGTTCCGTCTCGCTGACTCGTTTCGGGATGCTTCTGACGACCTCTATCTCTGGCGAGCACCAGCATCGACGAGCCGTGTGCCGCGCTGTGCCGTGCAGCAGAAAAAGAAGAGAAAAAAAAAAAACAAGATTGGCAATACCGACAATATCACGGGCGTTACTAAGTACCTACTAGTAGGAGCAGAGCAGCTTGTAGTGTCACTCCGTACATGTATGTACAAGCCCACCAGCCACAACCGCGACGACGTCACCAGCTCGACCTCCCCAGATCGCCCATCTGGCTCCGGGCTCTGCTCATGCGCTGATTGGCCAATTCGCGGCAGCTTCTCGAGTTCCATTTCTCGCCTGCGCCGCCAGAAGCAGCTCTTGTTTGATCCTTGGGCCTTCTCTCAGTTGATGTGCGGCGGAATCGCCCCAAAGGGCAGCGGCTGTGGCGCATGGGTGTGAGCCAGCGGCCGTTGTGAGTGGCTTGCGCGCAGGCCGCCCTCTCCATACCTACCGTACTTGTACATTGCATGTACCTGCCGTCCGGACCTAAGACTCCGACCGCTGCAACTGGAATCTTTGTCATCCCGCCAAGAGCATCGCCTTCAAGCACGCGCATCGACAAAAGACGGCGAAGCTTGTCTGCTTTGACGTCAGACGGTGCGACAAATGACCGAGCATTCCAGCGCTGCGGTGCTGGGACGCTGCTAAGGGCTTAGGCGACGCCCATCGGTCACTCAAGCCAATCGACCAGGCACGCGCGGTCACCGGTTTGGCCACCTCTGGCGACGGACGGTATTATTCCATTCGGCAGGCTGACTTTGAGCTCCCAGCCCGGGCAACGAACCGACCCAAGCGCCTATTGGCCCCGGGGCCAGAGAAGAACGGCGGGCTCTTTGGGGGGACACTGTTCGAGGCATGACAGGGAAGAGAGTGACATGACACATGGAGGGCCGGCGCCGCGGGTAAGCAGCTGGAGAATAGTAGCGCTCTTGTTGGTGTCTGATGGGGTCAATTCCACGCCCACCCTCAAACCGAGCGGCTCGCCTGGCTATTGCCGGATCCGATCTGGAGAATCCGATGGAAGGGCACATCGAAGCACGGGCCACTGAAGTGATAACTAATGGCAGTACAGTACTGATCGTGAAGAATACTAGTGCCTGTCTACGATACGGAGAACCTCTGAACCGCTTAGGACGACGGGGTGCGGCAACGACGACACTGTGTGCTTATACCCGGTCGACGCCGAGGTTGTGATGGGAATAAGAAGTACTATATTCACGCTTCAACCCGCGCTCCGGCTGCGGTTTCGTCGTTTCTACAAGCAGCACTCGAGATACTACGTCGGTACTGGCTTACTGAGATGTCCCACTGTGCTTGTTGCGGAATACATACGCTCTCTCTCTCTCCCTCACTTGACACTCAACTACCTTACCTTTGGGAAAGAAACTTTGCAACAAGGGCAATACAGAAACAGGTTATGCGATCGTGCAGTGACATGTCAACTCAACCACGATGGCAATTTGCGGGACGGGAGGCGCTAGAGTCGACTGAGGGCACGTTGAAAATCAAGAAATGAGGCAAAAGTCAAAGGCACGAAAGCGGGCGCGGCGCCTCTTCTTCTCCTGCGATACCTCACGGGCATACTGTACTTATTACCTACCTACAGGCAGTCCCCAGGCTTCATGGCCCAGTAGCAGGGCGTACTCGTCCTCAGTCCGTCTCGCGACGGAGCTCATGGAGCCCCCCCTCTCGTCAGCTTGTCTTGCTTTTTGTGGGCGGAGAAGCCGCCGATGCCGAATCAGAATCACTCACGGCTCTGCCGCTTGCCGTCACTGGCTGGCAATGCGCCTCGGAGGCTTCTCCGAGAGCCAACCAGACGCGCCGGAGGTGACGAGCCTCTCTGCGTCAAGATTTTCTCTTCTTGCCAGAGAAAGCTGCTGCATGGCGATGTCCCGCTCGGTATCTTCTCCTTCTCTGGTCACGGTTGGGGGAACGGCGCGGTCACTGCTTCTTTATCGTCGTTCCCAGAGCCACTGGGCCCTCTCGGAGGCGCTCCGCATGCATCATCGTCGTCACAGCAGCCGGTCGACGACGTTGAGACTATCCCGATGTATCGTACTATGCAGTACTTGACTGTATCCCTTTGAAGCAGCGAAGGCACATTGTACGTACCTTGACCCACCCGCCTTAGTCAGCGGCGCAGGTACAGCACTAGCACAAGAACATCCTAATAGACAATACATGATTCCACTCCATCAGCACTCTCAAACCCATTGCACATAAAAAAAAAAAACACAGGAAATGTTACACTATACTACGAAGAGCCTAAGGAATACAGCGCAAGTAATTTTCCTTCATGCAATCTCGTGATTTATATCACTGCATAGGTAATTATAGCTGGACGGATCCGTCTAGATATTGTAGGTTAAGTAGCCTATTGTACCCGGCCAGATTGTCGGTACATAAGTCCTCGCCCAATTCTGGCAGCAAGGCAGGTACTGTCAGCTGCGCATATGCTGATTGGCTTTAACTGCCCCACATGTACATGCAATGTGCCTTCGCTGCTTCAAAGGGATGGGAAGAAACTTCAACGGTTGGCCTGCGAGCCCGCCAATGACGCCCTGGCTTCTGCGTTCGACCATGCTCGTCGCTATTTCCGAAAATCTTCGACCGTCTCCTCTCACGCCCCCCTCTTCAGGGGGGTCCTCTCCGATTCATCGGGGTTACTCGATCCAGTCTACCTACCCGATCTCCTTTTCAGTCTACTAGTATTGCCTACATCTTCTCCCTAGGTCAAGCGGCGGCAATTGGTGCCCGGAGAAGCTCCCGTGTCCAAGCTCGCGGTCACTAGAAGACGGCGTCCACGCCTCACCTCGATAGTTTATGCTCGAAGATATCAGACTCCTCAACGGGCCGAGCTAGATAGCGTTGATGCCACGTTCCAGGAGATCTCCTCCGGCTGCTTCTTTATGGATGGAGATACCCTCCCTCGCTCTCGCCCTTGTTCGCGTGGCCGCCTCCCCCCGTATCAACTTGCCTTTAGCCTGGCTTCACTGATCTCATAAACGAAATCGCTTACGGGGACCCATCAGGGGAGAGAGGGGAAACACTCGAGTCCGGTCGAAGCTCACTTGCCTCACTCGATCAAAACCATGAGGCAACTACCACGCCCTGAAGCATCATGACATCTTTGGCTTTCTCGATTGGTTCAGCTAACACAATGTAGGCAGGTACTAGGTATGGCGTGCATCTCGGCCAGATCATCAAAATCTTGATTTGAGCAGACCTCAAAGCTTCGAGGACTAAACCCGCCCGCTCTCATCATCTCGCAGCTTCGATGGAGACAAGACTTGATCGTCCTCTGCGAATGATTCGTCGTACGGGAGCTGCTCCGCACCTACAACAACCAGGTTTCACCTGAACTTAACTGCGTAGGAAGACGTTCTTGCGTCGTATTTCAGTACTACGGAGTGTGCTAATGCATCTCGCTTGGGTTATTAATAATGAAGGGACGGACTGGACAACACCTATAAGTGCATACTGTAGGCCAAAGTCTCGCAGCCTTACTGTATTACAGCTGCGGTCGCTGTATGGCAGCCGTATTGCTACAACAGCCGCTGTCGCATGTTGAATTGGAACGACCGTCAGTTGCTGTATTGCATATACCTAACGTACCTTACATACACACACGTAGGTACATGTAGGAGGTACCTAAGTTGGCCTGCTATACTCAGGTAACAGTCTGCTATGTGTACCTTGGTAATTGAGTGTATAGGTACTATAGGCACTTGGAAGCACAGTAATCTACAGTGTGCGAGGGGTGTCATCTATCAGGATAGGGGTGTTGTCCAGTCAGTCCCTTAATGAAACTTGATGCATTGGGGGAAGCCTAATGGTAAGCTGCTGCTGAAATGACGGCGAGCCCCATGCCATGCCCTTCTCGTTCGTGATAGGGGGCTAATACCCATCCCCCAGCCCACACACAGCGGGCAGGGTAAGCTTCTCATGGCCACTTCCCCCTCTACTGTAACGTTCATCTCACAAGTTTGAATGGGTGGGCCTCGGTGTTGAGCACATAGTCATCCAAGCTGATGATGTCTGGCGTCGTAAACACAAGGTAAAAATACTTCAACGTCTCGGCCAGCCAAAAGCTCTATACATGGGGCAGGGTTAGCAGAGCTGTCGATGAGAGTGAGGGCCAAGAAATCAAGAGTGAAGAAAAAAAAAGTAGTGCATGGTTTGACTCACCTCCATGTAGTCCTCCTGAGGCAGCTCGTCCGCCTCTGCCGAACGAGTAACATCGAGCACCGCTGCGTTGGCATATCGCGTCCTGGTGCCCCTCTCCACAGCGGCAAACATGTCCCACGCAGCTGTTTGAAATTCCCGCCGCCCCGTGAGGCGGTACGAGTAGAAGACGCTCTCAACGGCCTCCGGCCTGAGGAGATATCGCGGGTCCTTGGCACTAGTGAAGCCCCTGGGCAGATGGGGCTCCCACTCGGGCCTCTTGTCGCGCTCCTGCAGCCAGTGCTGCTCGTCCCAAGGGCAGCGGGAGCGGTCCCTGCACGGCGCCAGGTCGAGCCTCTCGGGCATCATGCCCGCGGGGAAGGCCCTGTAGGCGTAGACGCAGCCGTTGGTGAGCTTGACGCCCGTCTCGACGTCCTCTGGCCGGCCAAACAGCCTGCCGGCGAGGCCAAACATGCCCCCGACGAAGCAGGCCAGGTGCTCCGTTTCCGGGTCCAGCACGGGCTCCCCACCCTCGTCCACGTTGACGTTTCCAGGCATGAGCACGTAATTCTCGTCGTCTTTGTCTTTGTCGTCGTCGTCGTCGTGGGCCTCGGCCTCCCTCGGCAGCATCGGGCGGAACAGCAAGTGCCGGTCCGCCGCCTGCAGAAACGTCCTCGCCATGGTCTCGTACTTTGCCTCCCCGCCGCCCAGCAGCTGGTGCATCTTGGGCAGGTACTCGTACAGCGAGTCCGCGCAGCCGCCGAGCGTGAAGGCGCTGCCAGATACAACATCCTCGGCCCTCATGTTGACGCTCATCGGCCACACGCCGGGGAGCCGCGTCTCGTTCTGCCCGCGGTAGAAGACGTCCATGACGCGCGCCACGGCGGAGTAGTACTTGTCGTCGCCCGTGACCTGGGACAGGTGCGCCAGCTCGAGGGACAGCGTGCCCGGCGACGCGGACACGACGGAGCTCTCGACGACCAGGCCCTCGCCCGACTTGGCCGAGTAGAAGTTGAGGAAGTCGACCGGCATCCCGTTCTTCGTGTTGAAGCCGGCGTAGACGAGGTCCCCCAGCTCGACGGCCTTGCGCAGCAGCACCTCCCTGCCGCTGAGGTCGTACGCCGCCAGCAGGCCGCCGAGATAGCGAATGTTGGTCTCGAAGATGTTGACGCGGCTGCTCGTCGAGTCCCCGAAATCAATCTCCGCCACCGCCGCCACCGCCTCGTCGAATTCCTCCCGCAGGCCCATGATCCAGAGCGTGTCGAGCGAATCGACGAGCGTCGCCGCCCAGCCCGAGAACTGCTCTCTTGCGCCGCCGCTGAGGGGCAGCAGGGCGTCTTGCTTCCAGGCGAACTTTTTGTATGCGCGCCATGCTCGGAGGAAGACTTGTTTGACTGCGTGGAGCCTCTGGACGCGCTCTTTGGCGGCGGCTGGGGATTCCGGTTCGAAGAAGTCGTGCTGGATGCGCGGGAGCGGATTGCGTTGGCGGGGGGGCAGTTTGGTGTCGTTGTTGGGAGGGTAGCGGAATGTGATGGTGCTCCAGTCGAAGCTGGAGTTTGATTGAGGATATGGGGTGAGTGATGCGCCGCGGTTCATGAGGCGCTCAAGGCGAGACCATTCTGATGAGGTTGATGCTGATGTTGATGATGTTGGCGCCCGGGATAAGAGTCCGAGATGCCATATTGTTAGGATTGCGAGCGTCAAGAGGATGCTGTTTCGGACGACTCTAGGACGACCGACAAACATCGTTACGGAAATTCAAAACGGCGAGGACGCGCGACGACGATCTTTTTCATCCCTCTAACATCCCCAGCGAGGATAGCACCGCGAGGAAGAAACGAAAGAAAAAGGGAGGGGGTGTTTGCGTGATGGACTTTTGCGAAGGGTTGTTGAGACAATGGGAGAGACATGCTCTGGCTTTGAGCTGTTTGTTCAGGTCTCCTCCCTTGAATGGCGCATAGGTAGGTAAGGGCGGGCATAATAATGAAGGCTTCAGTGAGTGAGTTGCGCTGTGGCATATCAAGACGCGTCTTTATGATAGGTATTTGTCTGTCTTAAAAGTGTGCTTGAGCTCGCTTAACATATGATCTGCATGGCTATTTCCAATTGATCAGATCTCAGCCCGTCGAGCCTCCTTTTTTTCCATGCTTTAAGCGGTGGCGAGCTTTCCATCAAGGGGAATCGATATTCGAATAGAGTCACTGGCTATATACAGTAGATACATGTGGATTGTCCCGGTGGCGAATGACGGGAACCATGTGTTTGGCTGAGAGGTAAGCCTAAAGAGCTTGCGGCTATATTGGATCGTTTGTCTTGTCTCCTGAGGAGGCTGCGTGTTTTTACGGATAATCTCTAGACTAGGCACCTTATAGAGTTGCATTTGAGAGCTATTTCGTCTTGTGGCTGACATGTTACTAGGCTGCTGCGTTGGGTTGGGGAAAGGGGGGGGAGTTTGACTTACGGTATGCTTGATTTACAGGGTCGTGGAGATCTCTATTTCAGCTCGGGAAGATCCCCGCCTATCACGACTGCATTCGACTGGAATAAAGGAGCTTGACACCGCGACATACGAACCGTATAACCTTTCATGAGAGAATATCGATATATGCAGCAAGAAGATAACCCTTTTTTCCCTTTTAGAACGCTTGAAGAGCCAGTGCTTTGATCTAATGTACAGTTGCATCCATTGTTATACAGTTTCCTCTCACTAAAGCATATCCCCTCATCGCCTTGTCTTCCGGTCCTCCTCCTCCTCAAACCTCAACTCCTCCTCAACCTCCCCATCCATCTCCCTCTCAATCTCCCTCTCCTCCAGATCCTCCGCCTCCAAGATTTCCTTGATCAAATCCGTCTGCCTATCCCGCTTGCCCTTGGACCGGCGCTCCTTTCGCGCATTCTTCTCGTTGGCCGAAAGCCGGCCGCCGTCCATGGAGATCTCGACCTTGCGCGGCTTCTTGCCGCCCTCTGCTCGCTTCCCGCCGTCGTCCACGCCGCTGCCGACGCGCACGTTGCGAGCGACCTTGGTCTTGGCCCCGAGAGCCCAGAGGTCGCCCCAGTGGGATTTGCGGGCGTCGTGGTAGGCGAGCTTGCTGAAGCTCTTGGGGACCGTCCACCGCTCAATCTTGCCTTCGGGCGTGCAGACGTCGAGCGTGACGTGTCCCTTGCGCTTCAGCGGCGGCAGAACCATCCTGGGAAGGGCTTGCATGTCCGGGCTCTCCTGGGAATGTTCGTATCCTGCAAAGGCCTGCTCGGTAGCCTTCCAGCCTGGACGCTGGTCTGCCTTGAGGTGGCCGCGCTGGAAGGCCACGTAGCTGAACTCGACGTCGCCCTGGGTATTGGAGCTGTTGCCCAGCATCTTGGTGTAGAAGGTGGGCCGCGTAAATCGCTGGTTGAAGTAGCAGTAATCTTTCCGGCCCTTGCTCTTTCCGACCTCTTTGTACATGGGGCACGTTCCGTGGTTGGTACACGGCGCAATGATGTGGCCGGCTTCACGCTCTCTGTGGAACGCTGGATTCAGCTCTTCCGCCGGGATGCCAGGCTCGCCGTTTTGGGGCAGGAGGAATTGCTTGAGCAGCGTGTCTCTGACATGGGCGACAGCTTCGAATCCGCGGGGATGGGCTTTCTCAATCACGATGAGCACGCCGCCGTCTTTGTTGAGGAGTGTCCACAGGTTGTTCAAGATGGCCTGGCGGTAGTGATCCTGCTTCTCCTTTAGGAAGAGATGAGAAGCGATGATGAGGTCGTAGCTTTTCCGCGGCTGTGGTTTGTCGCCGGCATCGAGATGCTCGCCCTGCGTCTCTCCCGAATGTTCGTAATCAGGCAGCCGTGGCAGGAACGTTGTGTTGTGGAGGAAGCTCTTCAAGCGGTGCCGCAGACGATCTGAGCCGGTGATGACGGTCTTTCTGCCAGGAGGTTGCGCACCCGTCACCTCGCCTTTTTCCCGCAGTAGATCCCATTCGGCGTTGAGTATCTGCTCCCAAGCAACAAGGCCAGCTCCGCCAGCTCCGGCATCCAGGACGCTCAAGCCTGCGTTTTCACTCCTTTTGAGCCGCTCCTGGATCCAGCCGCTGCCCAGCCGCTTCCGCACTTCTCGCAACACAGATGTGACGGAAGCATAAGCGGGAGGAAGGAAGCCGGCGAGGAACGCATCGGCCTCAATCTCCGTCATGTGTCGCTGATCAGGGGGTAAGCCAACGCCGCCCATCTGCCCGTTCTTCTTCCCTTCAGGTGTGGATGGTGAAGTGGGCAGTCCTGGACCGCCAAATGCGGCTTCGGCGGCGGCCTTGACGTGAGACAAGTGAGTTCGATCTAAAAGATCCCGAATTGGCGTGACGAGTGAGCTTTGAGGTAGTGAAATTTCGACCGGGCTTCCGTGGAACCTGCCCTGCAGAGTGTAAGGATGGAATCGTCGTGCCTCGCCCGAAAGCACCTGCATCTCCATCCCAGGTGAGGACGGATCTTGCTCATCAAAGAAGATTTCCTCCTCCTCTTCCATCTCATAAGCCTCCTGCTCTGCCTCTGCTTCCGCCCTTGCTGCCACAATCTCATCCTCCATCTGCTTCTTCTGCGCGGCCTTGAAGTCCTGCATCAGCCGCTGCAACGCCTCATGCTCCCTTGGGTTTCTGGCGACGGCATCGATGTAAGATAGTGACTCTTCCACTGCTTCTACCGCAGCCTCAGACGCCGCCAGCTGTTCCGAAATTGAAGGCTCCTCTCCCTCGCCACTCGCGAAAGGTAGTCTGTAGATGACTTCCTCGAACCCCCCGCCTTCCAACTCTCTCAGCAAGGTCCCTTCATCGTTTAGCCGTGCCACTTGGCCTTCCATGTCGGCATGCGTTGGAATGCCGACGTCTTCTGGCGCCGTCTCTCGGAGCGGTGGTCCATAGAGCCGTTCATAAAGCGCATACTCCTCCACGTTGAGATATCCCTTGGGAAGCGTGTCCCGAAACCGCTGCTTCGCTTCTCGGACAACCTTTTCAATGTCCTCTGCAGCCTGGCTGCCCGTGTTACTTGATGGCTCTCGGGGAGCAGCTTTGGAAGTGGAAAAGCATCGTCTGTCCAGTTGATACGAGCCTCGCTGAATGTGTATGCGTGGGGCAGTCGATCTTGTCAGTGATGCTGGTGAGAATGAAGCATGTCTGGACTGCCTCGACGCCGTGAAGAGACGGGCATAGCTGCACTTGGGGCAAGCATTCTTGAACCCGTTCATGGACAGCATCTTCACTTTTTGCAGAGATTTTTTCCTAAGGAAAGAAAAAGCTGTTCGCCTTCATGAATAATGGCAGGCAGTTCTCAACTTTTTCAGACTTTCGCAGTCACGTGTTTGCCACGATTGGCGATAAGCCTGCATGTGAGAGTCGAATCAGCGCTAACAGACGCACTACAGACGGGAACTCCATTGGACCAGTTCAAAGACGATGGAGTTGCGCATGACAAGTCGTCTCTCTTTTCACATCCTTTTTGAATCCGAGTCCTGTTCATCTCCTGTTCATTAGAGATACGGGATGATGCTAATATCATAGAATCAGGCAACGGCCATGTAGGTATCGGCCATTGTATGCCAGCTCAGCTGACGCAGTTGTAGAAACGCTCACGCACAGAAACACAAAACACGGGCTTGTCCGTCCACCGGCTAGCCACCATTCATTCGCCTCCATCGCATCATAAGAATCATGAAAATCACAGATCAGCTAGCGTCTTGAACGCCGACCTCTGTTGCTGCGGCCGAGCGCTGCCCGCTGGCGCCGGTCCTCCAGCCGCCGCCGGCTTTGCGCGCGGTGGCTGCTGTCTCTTCGGGTTGAACATGGACTGCTCCGCGCCCTTGTACGCATCAATCTGGCTCGCCAGTCAGCAATGTCGCTCCCCTTTCCCCTCCCTCCTACGCTTCCTGTTTGTTACGTGCCGAAAATAAGGACGTGAGATAGAGTCCGACGATCATCATGACGATATTGAGCAGCACTGTGACGCTCCAGTGACGCTGGCCGGGGACGGGGCCGTCGCCGCCCAGTGTCCTGCCGGGGGTCTTGAAGACGTCCTCGGCCTTGCCGCCGTCGCTGAGGGCGACGGCCTTTGTGACGGCCTCGGTCAGGGCGGACGGGTTGGCGCCGCGGATGGTCTGGACGGTCGAGCCGTTGTGGAAGATGACGAAGGTGGGCATCGCCGTGACGCCGTTCGTGCGCGCAATGTTGGCCTGGTTGTCGACGTTGACCTTTGCAAAGGCCACCTTGTTCGGGCGCGAGTGCTCCTTGGCGAGGCGCTCAAAGTGCGGCGCGATCATCTTGCATGGGCCGCACCAATCGGCGTAGACTGTCACGGTCTCTCGTTAGCAGTGATGCATCTATTGAGTCTGTCGCGACACGGGCGAGATGCCGTACAATCTGCGACGACGACGGAGTTCTTTGAGAGCAGCGACTGCCACTCGCCGTCGGACTGGACATGGACGGGGCCGCTCATGGTGACAAATGTGCGCGTAAACGTAAAGTAGCTGTAGGCAAAAGTGTAGAGCTGTGGCTGAGGATTCGTTGTTGCTGTTGGCGGTTGAAGGCGTCGAGTCTGGTGGCCAGTTTGCGCATCGGCCTCTTGGATAGGTTGTTTGCTGAGTAATGCCAACAGCTGCAGCTTTATGGCGTAATGCAAGGGCCAAGGCAATCAAATCAATCAATCAATGACTACCGTATCGGGCATAGCTCGCTTGCATCTGTTGACAGTGCCAGGCAGAGGAAGAAGGCTTGACACCAGGAACCAAGAGATAAATCCGAGTTGATAGACGGCCGAGTAGGGGATATGCATGAATATGTCGACTCCCAAGATAACTTCCTCTTCTTCTCTTGAAACAGACCGCAAAGGCATGGCCTTTCATGAGCTGTCCCCAGTATTCCGGAACGGTGTAATGCTATTGGTCTATGCCCGCCCAGAATATCAACCCTCCCATTCTTGCGTGATAAGAGCCCCTGCGTCGACTTGAAATAGAAAGAAAAAATGACACCCATTAACCTGTTTTTTCTCCAGTGCTTCTTGCTTTGTCGTGAACTCTACCCGTCTGTCTTACAGCAAAAGGGACAGGGACAAGGTATCCGCGCACAAAAAGGGCAAAAAAAGACTGACGGGTGTGGGATTCGAACCCACGCCTCTTGCGAGATGCGAAATCCTTTCGAGGGATCAAGATATTCTCTTGAGTCGCACGTGTTAGACCACTCCACCAACCCGCCTTAGCGTCTTGGATGAAATCTGGGCGGAAAAATTGGTATAACAAGGCTTTGTCCTATTCCATGTTGAAACAGCATCTCCATTACGACAACATCAGTGTCTCCCCAGGGGTAGGTATCGTAGTAGATCTCCTTGGGGGAAACAGTAGGCTGGTACCCGTCTGTTATGAGTGAGAAACACGAAGGATCAATAGGTAGTTAACATCAGCGATACATCTGCTGGGGAAAGTATGGGGATCAGTCATACCATTCTTGTCCTCGCTGGCTTGTGCAGAGTAGCCCAAGATATTACATCCCGCTTCATTCAAATGATCGAGCCCCAAACCGATCCAGCTCTCGACAGTTCCCCTAGCGGTGGGAGACAGGCGCTTCCATTCATCCTGGTGGGTGCCAAAGCTGCTCTAATCCCACGCAACAGTCATCGAGGCTATCGCACAGCATTAGCATGTGCCATGTTGGAAGCAGCATTTCATCAAAGAAGAGTTACATGAGGCATCGATACACAGACGCGCCAGTGAGAAGTCCCAGTTCAAGAGCTGAGAGCGCTCCCTGAGTCCTGGTACTCTGCGCTGTCCTTATCAACCATCTTGGATCCTATGAATCCGGACAGTATGTCACTGTGCAAATTAGGAGAGAATGATGAACTCACTGATGCTGACGGAGAAAAAAAACTCCCAATTGTCAATTTCGCATCTCATCCTTCGGGTTTGTCTGCAGCTTCAAAGACGGTACACCGATAGCGTTGATACTCTGACCGTCTCTGGTGGCCCAGCTGAAGTGTTTGGGGGGCGAAGGAATATCATCGATTTGAGCAATCTGCCACATGTTTTCGAAACTTTCGTTGATGGTCTTCTGCGACAGAAAAAGCATCTGGTCCCAGACTCCGGCGTCTGTCAATTGCATGTAGCTCGTTATTCTGGCGTCGAAGTTCTTGAGAGTCTCTTGGAAAGAGAAAAAGAAAAGAGAGGAGTTTCTACTAAGATCCTTTACAAGTGGTCTTCTGCTGGCTATTGTTGCCGGTTGTTGAACGGTGGAAGCTATTCTCGTCGTCAGGGAATCCACAAGTTATATCTCCAAGCACATGCTCATCTCTTCAAACACCATTCCTTCCTCAACACCAAACCTTCCATCCAACAATGCTCTGATATCATTTCCTGTCGCTTCCGGCACTTTGAAGTGTTTCAAGATGCCAACATGGACCCGACCGTCTTCACCCTGAGCGAGGACAACTGTCTCTACCTCGTCACCGTTGTCATCGGCAAGGCTACGAGGCTCGACTTTGGACGGGCCTCCGGCATTCTTCCTGTCGGCAACAAGATCCAAGCCTTTGCTGTTGTGCCCATGGACCATGGCTACGAACCCCAAAAGAAATCATTGACTTTGTCTTGGGCACGCGTACCCTCGGAGATGGCGTATTCGTCTTCAATGTACGAGAGCTTCAGCGGGCCTACCCACCTGCAGTTCAAGTTTTTCACGGGCAGCATCATGGTAGTCAAGCCTGATTGTCCGGCTGGTATGTCAAGAGCCGTCACTTAAGCCACACATGGTACCTTTTGCAGGATGCCGACCGCCGTCATCTAAATAGGGGCAACCTGCATCAGCTCATACGTTGATCCCACCTCGCACCAGAGTATCCTTCTCGTCGGCGACCCCAGTCTCACTGCCTTCAAGGCAAGCGAGGATTGCTCTCCCACCGGCAAA
This sequence comes from Trichoderma sp. PF4103, assembly GCA_023628735.1. Lineage (NCBI taxonomy): Eukaryota > Fungi > Ascomycota > Sordariomycetes > Hypocreales > Hypocreaceae > Trichoderma > Trichoderma sp. PF4103. Next base: position 68,518 of record JAMAKC010000068.1, on the reverse strand, counting down.
GGAACCGCTATCAGCACAGGAGAAAAACTCGGCAGCCTCAAAGATATGCAAATCACCATTTCCGGACAGACTCTGCGGTTCTGGTACACGACCGACGCAGATGCCGTCCACTACTACACGGCGGACAGCACGGCCCCTTCCAGGGGCACCGTGATTCCTCTCCTGTCCGAGGGCAAGGGCGGTGGGATTTCCAGCTTGATTTCGCTCAAGTCGCATGACGGCTCCGACCAAACACTCGTCAGCAGCTTGCTGTCCGTGGACGAGTACGGCAACCTCTCCCTCTTGCAGCAAGACTCGGCGACGCAGCTGTGGAAGTCGTATCTCTTCTGGGACGCTTCAAACCAGAACGCCATGGAGCTCCAGGGGTTCATGCTGCGCATGCACGCCACGGCTACCGACGGCAGCGAGGCCGCTCTCATTCCCGGGTGCTGGCTTCGAGTCAGCGCTTCTGGCGTCGTACGATGCATCGTCAGCGGCCGACACGCTACGCTGGGAACCACGGATCAATGGTATCAGACTGACGCCAAGGGTGTGCTGAACATCCAGCTGCAGAGCGACGATGCCTCCTGTTTTGTGTTCTTTGCAGACGCTTACCGTGCGGCCAAGCCTGGGTCGCCGGAGACTCCTCTGTAGAACCCAGACCTGGATCCCTCCGTAAAGCTGATTCTGAAGCTGGACGGCGTGAGCACCCCCGAAGATGTTCGCGCTCTCCAGAAGAAGGATGGCACGCCGCTGGATCCTGCGAGCGCCTCGGACGACGACGTCAAGGGCGCTGCGGCAGCGATCAAGGTCCTGGTGGACCAGAAAAAGCTGCGCCAGAGCGAAAATCAGCCGCTGGGGAAGTCTGTCAAGAACACTTCTGGGCTTGTAGTCGCTTCCGGAGGAGTGGCAGCTCACGCCGTACGGTCCTTTTTGGTTGTAGACACGGCCAGAGATTGGTGGCACGACGTCGAGAACGGAGTTGAAGATGCCGTTAACTGGAGCGTCAATTGGGTTGGTAAGTTCCGGTCGCAATGGCTCCTGGTCCCTTTAGAATGTCAACTGAAGCCCCTTGCTGACATTTTGTGTCTTTGTAATAGATGACACGGCTGGGAAGATTGTGCAGTTCTTGGTCTAGATCGGCGATGAAGTCTTGCCGTTCAGCCTGGATACCGTCGATGTCATTGTCAAGGCAGTTGTCTGGGTCTTCGAGAAGCTGGGCGTCCTTTTGGAGGAGGCTATCGCCTTCTTGGCCTTCTTGTTTGCCTAGGATGACATCCTCGCCACGACCGACAGCATCACCACCGAATTTAATGCTGCTCTTGACTTTGAACAGAATCTCCTCAACACGAATGAGATCAAGGTCGATGACTGGCTCGAGGAGCTCCGTGCCATGCTCAAGGCCTAACTACCCGCGCTGCAGAACAACAATTGCGCTTCCACGCCTGTTTCATCCAAGAGTTTGACAATGGCTCTCTGCCGCCAGCGATGGTGCTGATGAGGATGACGAGACCAAGTCGGGTGTTGCGTACAAGATGTCGGCCTATTACTTCACGTACGGCGAAGGTACCATCGATGCCGTTCTGCATGACGATAGCGCTTCCGGCTCTGCGGAGGACAACAGTCTCAAAATCTGGGATGATATCCAGCAGGAGCTCGACACCATCCTCAAGCTCTGCACCAACGTGGCTAGAGACTTGCTCGACTTCTTCAATGAGGAGAGTACAATGTCAAGGCTCTCATCACCAAAATTTCAGCGGACCTCGTCGACGGCATCATCGACTCTCTCAATATACTTGGAGACATCTTGTTCCAGGCCGTGTCCTTGGGCATAAGCCTGATCACAACCATATCTAATCAGAGCATCGACATCCCAGTGACTGGATAGTTAGAAGATTGCCGGCGATCGACCCCTTTCTCTACTTACGGTGGTCGCTCTCCTCATTGCCATCCCCACGACCGTCCTCTACAAGGCCAAGGCCGATCGGGCTCCTCCGCAGCTTTCAGGCCGACTGAACGCGACCACGTTCGACCAGTATGTCTCAGGGACGGCCGACCCAGCGCTTTCCAAGGACGTGACCAACTTTACGCTGGCGACCGCCACGAGTTTGGAGTTGGTGTATGGCGGGTTCAAGACTATTTCGCCCCCCATTGATGGTGCTTTTGAAGGCTCCGGCTTGGAGAGCGTCCCGATGGGACCTGTTGCCGAGCTCACCAATCTGCTCCATGCCATGTCACTCGCTTTCGAGACGGTCAACACGTGGCCTGTGGACAAAGATTCAGCAAAGCCGCCGACTGACGACTTTACCACGGCCAATTTCGTCAAGTACTCGGTAAGTCTTTCAAACCACCAGCTTCAGCTTCGAGTAAGCTGATCACTTCGCTGATTCCCTACAGAAACTCGGCCTCACCATCTCCAACTTTGGCGCCTCCGCCCTGGCCAGCGTCCTCGCCAAGGCGAAAAATTCCGACCAGCCCACCGTCAAGCGCTGGAAGGGCACCATTGCTGCCATCATCACCGTCCCGACCATCTGCGTCGCCCTCACTCAGGACATCCACGAGGCCGAGGAGGGAGCCGTCAAGGCAGACCTCGTCACCAATCACTTTTTTGAGGCGTTTTCGAATGTGGCAAGCAGCTTGGGTTCGCCGCGGCGTCGTGGGGTGACGAGATTGAGAACATCGTCATGTAGTATGCGGGGTTGGCGGTGCAGCAGGTGTGCACGTGTGGCGGATATGGGTGCAAGATTTACAACTTTGTGGAGGAGTATGAGCGAGCGGAGCCTTGAGCGTGCTTCATGGACATCGAGAGCTTTTGGTTCAATAACTGTTGATTAAGGAAAGACGTGATTCAAATTGATGCTGAGATGTCATGAACAACTTGGGTGTGAAGGCCTCCCTCAGTGACAGAAGCCAATGATAGAAGTCCCAGCATGAATGCTATATAAAGCAGTAATTATTGCCCCTATATCGCCTAAGGATCGATAGCTCAGTGGTAGAGCGAGAGATTGCAGATCTCTAGGTCACGCGTTCGATCCGCGTTCGGTCCTTTCTTTTTCGCTTTTTTTGCGGCACTTTTACCTCCCTTTTTTTCTTTCCCGTGTCTCAACCTGTTGGCCTTTATAAAGACAAATAAGACTGCCCTTCCCCAAGGATCGATAGCTCAGTGGTAGAGCGAGAGATTGCAGATCTCTAGGTCACGCGTTCGATCCGCGTTCGGTCCTTGCCTTTCTTTTTTTGCTTCTTTTTGCAGTTCGTAGTCACAGCTTCTTTGTCTTGTTCGGAGGGTGCTGTGATGCGTCCTTTTTGACGCGCAGGGACTGTGGTCGGAAGCTCGATTCCCAGTGGACGAAGTAGACTCAACTTGCACCTCTTGTACTTGCCTAGTATTCCTTCTGGACGTTTACTACAGGTTCGACAACAGTAGCCTTGATAGGCAGATGAAGACTGCTGACTTGCAGGAATCCCAATATTGTCACTGTATCTGGGGCATGAACTGGAACCATAGGTTGTGCAGGGAGTATTTTGGATGGACTTGTACTCGTCTCTGAAACGTGTCTCGAAAACGCCCGAGTATTCGTTGTATCGGAATCTCAATGTTTCCCACGAGCCATATTGTGTGCACTTTCATACTGCACCAGCGGATCAAATATGAAGACGGAGAACAACCACGACAAAATATGTCATGATACGGATCTTTCAAATGCCGAGCTCTGGACGTTTCACAAGGCATTTCTAGACGTCGCATACAAGGTTTCGACTTCCATCGCAGCCCAACAGCCTACCCTACAATCGTTGTCGTCTCCTTATCGATAAGATAACAACGCCCCGATTAAAAAGTTTCCCATGCAATACAGTAGCATGCGACGATCCTCGATTGACCAGCCTCTTGACCTCGATCTCGACAAACCTCCTCGCTCGTTCCAGCATCTGCGCCCAAAGTCGAAATGCCTGCACGAATCGCTGGCAAGAAGAAGCCGCCGCACAAACCGACCAAGACCGAACTCAAGAAGCAAAAGAGGAAGCGCGATCATGAGGACTTGCAAAAGCTCCAGGAGGCCATTGCCGAGCTGGTGAGTGGGAAACGCAATGGAATCTTGTTGATGCTTGACTTTAATGGCTGATAATGATTCCTCCTAGGACCCCAAGTCTGGCAAGCTAAAGACTTTTGCCGACCTGTCTTCTGCGATATCGCCTGCGACGGCGTCCGGCCTCCATGCGTCCCACTACACAAACATGACCGAGATCCAGGAACAGGCGATTCCGCTGGCACTGCAGGGCAAGGATATCCTCGGCGCGGCGAAAACGGGCAGCGGAAAGACGCTGGCCTTCCTGGTACCGGTGCTCGAGAAGCTCTACCGCGAACAGTGGACGGAATTCGACGGCCTGGGTGCCCTGATCCTGTCTCCCACCCGCGAGCTGGCGGTCCAGATCTTCGAAGTGCTGCGCAAGATCGGGCGACACCACCCCTTCTCAGCAGGTCTGGTCATCGGCGGCAAGAGTTTGAAGGAAGAAGCCGAGCGATTGATTCGAATGAACATTCTTGTCTGCACGCCGGGACGAATGCTGCAGCACCTGGACCAGACGGCCGGATTCGACGCGAACAACCTGCAGATCCTGGTGCTGGACGAGGCGGACCGCATCATGGACCTGGGATTCCAGTCTGCGGTCGACGCGCTGATTGAGCATCTGCCCAAGTCGCGCCAGACGCTCATGTTCAGTGCGACGCAGAGCAAAAAGGTCTCGGACCTCGCCCGACTGAGCCTCAAGGACCCCGAGTACGTCTCGGTGCACCAGGACGCCTCAACAGCTACGCCTACGACCCTCCAGCAACACTATATCGTCACCCCGCTCCCCGAGAAACTCGACACGCTATACGGCTTCATCAAGGCGAACGTCAAGAGCAAGATCATCGTCTTCCTCAGCTCCGGCAAGCAAGTCCGGTTCGTCTACGAAAGCTTTCGACATCTCCAGCCCGGTATCCCGCTACTGCATCTGCACGGCCGCCAGAAGCAAGTGGCGCGGCTGGAAATCACAAACAGATTCACTGCCGCAAAGACGTCATGTCTATTTGCGACCGACGTGGTTGCTCGAGGAATCGACTTTCCTGCCGTTGACTGGGTTATCCAGGTCGACTGCCCCGAGGACGCGGATACTTATATCCACCGAGTAGGACGAACAGCCAGATTCCAGAGCAACGGCCGCGCCGTCCTCTTCCTCGACCCCAGCGAAGAAGAGGGAATGATCAAGCGACTGCAACACAAGAAGATCCCCATACAGAAAGTACACGTCAAGGAGAAGAAGAAGAAGAGCATCAAGAACAACTTGCAAGACATGTGCTTCAAGTTCCCCGACCTCAAGTACCTAGGCCAAAAGGCATTCATCAGTTACACAAGGTCAATCCACCTGCAGAAAGACAAGGAGGTGTTCAAGTTTGACGCGCACGACTGGGACGCGTACGCAGCAAGCCTCGGCCTGCCCGGAACGCCGCAGATCAAGTTCCAAAAGGGCGAGGACATCAAGAGGATAAAGAACGCGCCGCGCCACGGCATGTCGAGCGACTCCGAGTCAGACATGGACCTGGACGGGGTGAAGAAGAAGGACAAGAAGAAGCCGGAGGTGCGGACCAAGTACGACAAGATGTTTGAGCGAACCAACCAGGACGTGCTGTCAAGCCACTACTCCAAGCTCGTGCTGGACGGCGGCGACGCAGCCAAGGAAGACGGCGAAGACGAAGACGACGACGATTTCCTAGCCGTCAAGAGGCGCCTTAACGACGAGGAGCTTGACCAAATCGCCGGCAAGGCGCCCCCCAACAACGCCAAGATCATACCCCTCGGCGGCAACGACCTCTACGTCGTCGACTCGAAGCGCCGCGAAAAGGCGCTCCAGTCGAAGAAGAAGATGGCCAAGTTCCTCGGCAACGGCTCCAAGCTCGTGTTTGACGACGACGGCAACGCGCACGAGGTGTACGAGCTGCAGAACGAGGAAGACTTCAAGCAGGAGGGTCCCGCGGAGGAGCTGCGCAAGAAGTTCCTCGATACCGAGACGGTCAAGGTCAAGGAGGCCGACGTGGACGACAAGATGCTCGCGAAGCAGCGCAAGAGGGAGAAGAAGGAGAAGAGGAAGGCGAGGGAGGCGGCGGAACTGGCTGCCGCTACTGCTGCTGGGGGAGGCGATGCGCAGCTTGGTGGTGGGCATGATGGCGATGGGGAGGATCCGTTGGCTTTGCTGCGCTCTTTGCCGATTGCTGGCGAGGAGGAGCGGGACGATTCGGATGCGGAGCCGCCGCGGAAGAAGCCCAAGAAGTGGTTCCAGGACGATTCCGACGACGAGGAGGAGGAGGGTGCGAAGAAGAAGAGCAAGGGCGGGAAGAAGAGGAAGGGAGGCAAGGTCATCGAGGTCGATCAGGAGCCGGAGACGCTGGAGGATCTGGAGGCTTTGGCTGCGGGCCTGTTGGATGGTTGAGGGGATTTGTGGTGGGATTTTGGTTGGCGGTGTTGCATATAATGTTTGTGGAGGTGTAATTCAGAGCATTGTGATATCTTGCGGTTTAGACATGTTAAGAAATTGTATAAACAGTCAGAACACTGTGGAATATCTAGCACTCCTGGTGAACGTCGCATTCTCTTCCTGTCTCTTCAGCTCCCATAGCACCCAACTAGAGATACCTGAACGAAGCATAATCATACAATCGGGTCAACCACGCAATGTAATGCAGTCAAGCACAGCCTGCTACCCCGGTATAACCCATCACGGAGGAAAGAGAAGAGTGATTAATGACCCGAGCAGCAGAAAAGCAGCATATGCACAAGACAAACACTCAAATCCGAGGACCGTACCGAAAATTTCATTGCTTCTCATTTCATTATACGTAAAAAGAAATATCCCCATTTCCACCGCCTACTCTCCCCGTGCTGCATGCGCATGCGCAAAGGCAAAAGCGAAAAAAAGGGGGGTATTTCCTTTATCTCGTCGCGAGCTCCATCTGCCCCAGATCCGTTACACATATCCGATGCCCAATCTACGCGTGCGCCTGGCTCTCAAAAGACGTAAAAGACAAGTGAAAGTAATGCTCTCCCAACCTAACTCATAAGAAAGAGGACCAAGACCGAAAAAAAAGAAACGAGTCAAAAATTCAAGATGAGATCATATCAAGCCAAACGCTCCTGTGACGCCGCCGAATGCAGAAAGTTCTCTCTCTCCCTCCTCCTCCTCCAGTCTTGCTCGGTACCATCACTACCTACTCGCCCAACTCTGGTACTTTATGCCCAAAGAGGCGAATGCGGTAGAAGCACGTGTGATTGGGAGCGCCGTAGTTGCTCACAGCTCGAACAATCACCTGGTCCGTCTCCGCGTGGAGGGCCATCAGTTCGTTGCTAAGGCGGTGAACGTGGACGCCGTCGTGGAGCTCCGCGCCCTCGTAGGTAAACTGCGTGACCTTGACAAACTGCGGAGGCAAGTCGGCGGGCGTGTGGTTCCAGTCCGAGTCATCTTCGACCAAGTGAGCCGCGGCAAAGTCCAGCAGACGCTCTCTCACAGCACGGTCTTCGACCTTGATGTACACCTCGATCTGCCGCGGCCGTGCTCCGGGGTTTGTCGTGGCACCGGGCAGGATGTGCTCAATCACGATATGCTGGGGAATGATGGAGTGGGCCATGATGACGCTCAGCTTTGCGCCGTGCGGGTTGCCGCGTTTGTTGACCTCGCGAGCGGCGCACCAACAGTCGCCGTCGTCATGCCAGGGGAGAAGAGCCTCGATGGGCGCGTACGGCTGAGCTCCCTTGAGGCCCTTGTCGTTGAGATGCTTGGCGTCGGGCTTGAACGTGGTCGAGGTTTGAGAGGGATCAATGATGGCGCCGGCGCCCACTCCAAAGTAGTTGAGCTGGTTCTTGAGCTCCGAATCCCAGTGCGCACGGATCCGGCCCTTGGCCATGGCCTCCAGGTTGAGATCGGCGATGGCTTTGCGCACCAGGCTGTCAACCAGCTTGGTGACCTCCGTCCGTGTCATGCTCGAAGATTCGTCCTGTTCCTTCCTGGCCAGGTCAACCGAGTCGCGAATGAGCTGTTCTAGCCTGGGCTGCAGCTCGCTGATCTCGGCCAGCATCTCCGCTCGATGGGTGGCAAACTCGTTCTGCAGATACTGTAGGAAGTAGTCCCGGGTCACAATTGTGCTGCCGCTCTTGTTGCTCCCCATGTGCTTTTTGACGAGCTGATCGAGGCGCTTGTCGAGGTCCTTGTCCGAGAGAGAGCCTGTAATCTTCATCTTGTCCAGAATGGGGCGGAGGGTTTGCTCAACCTTGCGCTGGTTGTCCGTTGCCCAAGCCTCCCACATGTGCGGCACCTTCTTGGCCAGTCCATCGTTGGCCTCGTTGATCTTCGAGGCGATCTCTGGACGTCCTGCCAGCCACGCCGCAATATCTTTCCACTGCTTCTCCGCCGATGGTTCGTAATGCCCGCCCCTGCTCTTGTTCAGCATGGGAAAGCTGCCATCTTTCTCGATCAGATCCCGGATGGCATGCCAAAACTCCTGTGTGACGACGGGCTTCCCGTCCTTGAGAGTCATGTGCACCATTTTTGGAACGATTGCGTTGAGCTTTTCAATCGATGACTCATGGAGCTTCCCAGCACCCTTCATCAGACGGAGATCCCGTAGTACTTGGTTGATCAGGCCCTGGAAATCGGCGTACTGGTCACCTCGCAGCTCGTCAAGTCCGGGGAAATCATCCCATGCGCTGCGTGAGGACCAGGGAATGGATGGAATGAGGCGTCCGATCTGAGATGCGAGGTCTCCGAGACCCGGGAAACTTGGCACGGGCACCGAAGGAACGGGAACCAAGGGTGCTTCTTCGAAGCTGGGTAAATTGGCAATGGCAATGCTGGATAAGACGACAGCGAGCAAAACGAACGAAAAGCCACTAATGGTGTAGACCAGGACCTCGCCGATACGCATCAACCGGTCTCGTAAGGAATCCGTAAAGAGGCCGGAGATGAGGTTGACGACGCTTTCCCAAGCGGCGCTGAAGAACCAGGAAATAGCCCGCAGATATGTGAGGGGGTTGAACAGCTGTTGCCAGTTGATGGAGTCGTCGGTGAGTGCCGAGTCGAGCTCCGAGTCCTCATCAGACTCCGGTGTCGAAAATGTGGGAGAGCCGAGCTCTCCATTTTGCCAGTCCGATTGCTGAGGCTGCCGCCGAGAAGTGCAGGGACAGAGGGAGGCGAGAACACGCCACCAGTTGTCTTGGCGTATCCGACGATCCGGGCCTTCAGTTTCTCGGATGTCGTCTTGCATGGCGTCATCCATCTCGCTGTGATCTGATGGGAATAGAGGTCCCGGTTGGCTGGAGCGTTTGACTGATGTCCGCCAGGAGGAAGCAGTTGGAGCCGCATGGCCAATGAGGCCATCATTCCGAGAAGGTATTGTCCGTTGGCCCGCAAGCCGTGACTGAGTTGCTGAGCCCGCAATGTTCGATGGTTTGGGAGCACGCAGCCTTGCTGTGGACTGGTGTTGTTCGGGCAGCCTACCAGTGCTGGCCCCTTGACTTAATTGCGTATCGGAGTCGGGTGGGCTGACAGGTGCAAGGCCCTTTCCTCCTAGGAGGCTCTTGAAGGCACCCCAAGCACTGGTCGGAGCTTCACTGAGTCGGCTTGGCGTGCTCTGGTCATGCTGGCCATTCTCAACGTCGGGCTGGCTGGGTAGAAAGGAAGAAGGTGGGCGGGATGGTCTCGTCGCTCTGGTGAAAGGAACCTGTTTGACGGCTGGCGGCGGTGTTGGTGACGACCTCAACGAGGCATTGCCATAATAATCGCCCTCGGCATTGAAACTCCGCAAATCAGAATCCTCACTTTCGCCGGGAGTAAGTTCCGCTTCCTCGTCCTCGACGTTCTCGTCATCCTCAGATTCCTCGAAGAACGAATGCTCAAAGGCCGCTCTGGCGGTAAACTGTGCTGCTGCGAATAGTCAGCATCATACGACATCACTGACAATGCGAAGGACAGTGGTATGAAGCTTTGTCATATCTGACCTCGAACATCGCATATACTCACCGGTTGTTTGCCGAGTTGGCTCGGCGTCTGAACCAGACTGTGAAGCGTCGTCGCTCATGCTGGCTTCCCTTCCCTGGTCATACCTATGATTGAGGGGAGGATTGAGCCGTTGTCCATAACGTCTCAGCTCGTCAGCCTCCTTGGCCTCTTGGGCCTCCTGTCTGCGAAGGACGCCATCCATGGCCTCCTGGAGAGTGATGGGCATGCCATCTAAGCTGGGGCGGCGTAGATTTGAAGGTTCCTCCGCAGCCCCGTATGCATACTGCCGTCTTCCACTGGGTGCGCCCTTCAAGGGGGGAAGATCGGGCTTCTTGAAGTCCTGCACCTGCGTCCGAGTGATGGGCCGCCCAGCAGCGCCGCGCTCTCTGGACCGGAGCCTGCCTCCCCTTCCTCCCCCATTCATCATGATGGGGAAAAGTCAAGCAGTAGAAGATGGGTCAAATGTTTGTAGTCGCAGTCGCAATCAACTGATGAGATGAGAAAATGATGAAGAGTAGAAAAGAAAGAGAGACGTTCGAGAACTTGGAATTCGTCGGGTACAGGAGATTGAAGAGAGTTGAGGTGAGGGCGGATATGTCCTGAAATAGCAGCGACCCCCAGGACCAGATTCACAAAGCAACGACGGCCGTGAACTATAATTGTCCCAGGCTCAGATTTGGAACTCCTTGGCTGCTGGATCCGCGATTCTTTGTGTGCCAGCCAATATGGATCCTCACTGGGCGAGCGTAGCAGTCAACAAAGAGCATCTTTGTTACGTTGGGATGAGACGCATGAGCCCAGGAGCAGCGGTAAGGAGGCGTCGAGAAGTCGCTTTCGTCAGTAGCCGAGCCGAGCAATCGCCAGCTGTAGAAGCTTCGGGAAGTCGGGCATGAAAGAAGAAGACTGTGTTTCAGCCGTGCAACGATGGTGTTTCTTTTTTCGTTGCCTGGTTTGTGCCTTTGAGCGCAGTTTGCGCGATGACAGCTTCACTGAGGCGCGAGTAGCGTGACGCGCCGAGGCTTAAGCGGCGCATTTTTTGGGGTGAAGAATCAAGCACGATTGAGCAGAGTCACGTGCGCGTCAGATGCGCGACGTTGAAGTACCAACAAGGCACCTTTCCTGTTGGTTTCATCGCAGCTTGAGCTCAGAGCATGAGGCTTCAACTATTTTCTTCAGGATGCGCAAGTTGGTCTTACAGTTGGATCTGGATGGATGGATGAGAAAAGGAATCACCGGGGGAGTTTCAGATGTAGCTACGTTTTGTTTCTCTTCAATGGTTGCGTGCATGTTGCCTTTGTTAGATCCTGGTACCTCTGCGCACAGCCCTGCAAGGTTTGGCGATGAGTCTCACAGGCACCTCAAGTTGGTTGTAGCGCAGCTGCTCAACAAAGAATGTCGAGACTGAAAACGGGAGTAACAAGACATTCTGCATGATGATGCTGGAATCAAGAACAGTGGCTCGAATGCTCATGGTAATCTCGTCGTCTATTTCTGCACACACGCATTATACCTTTCTCGCATTCTACCTACAGATGCACAGCAGTTGCCCAGTCCGGCCAATGCAAGGGCCAGCTAGAGGTTGATGATGATGAGCGCTCAATCTTAATCGCACGCATCAGCCGTAATATGGACTTCCCGAAACGATCTGCAGCCAGCCGCCCACCGCCCTTTTTTCCACCTGCTGATCAGAGTCGAACTGCCGGGATGAAGCTGATCACAGAATAAACTTGAAACAACTCATCCAAACATTGTATAACAGGGAGCAGCCGACGATAGAAATCACCAATCGTGTAAGAAACCGGCGTCGTGCCCAATCTGGCTGCTAATCAAGCACCACCCCGCCATGGCAATCTCCCGTGAACCCTGCTGGCCAACCATTGTCGACAGCCAGAGTTCGTCCGCCAGCCAGCCAACGCCAGCATGTGGCTTTTCTGCTCGATAATACGAGTCCCTGCGGATCCGTATCATCTTACGTGCTTATACTACTACTAGTATGGCATGTGAATGAAACATGGCTCTTCAGATTCCAGTTTGTAGATGCATCTGCAGGCCGTCGTCTCTGGCCCTGCCCCTCCCCCGGCTGCTGGCGTCATCATCACCACCAGCATCTCCATCCCCATCTCCCGCTGCATCCCGGCGCCTCTCCGCGGCTGCACCATCGCCTCTGCCTCGACGCCCTTCATCTCCGTCTCCGGGACGCAGCGCAGCGGCCGGAGCGCCAGATCGTCGCCGGTCCAGCTCGTGCTACCGCCAGCGCCGGCCCTTTTCCAGCCATTGCCAGGGCGATCGCACCACCACCGTATCCGCACCCCGAGCCGCCCAGACGTTATTCGACTTAGTCGCCCCAGCTTGGAGTAGCAGCAATAAATTCCGCTCCCCCCTCCTGCATCCGCCTCGTCTTTCCCCCTCCAACCCAGCAATCCATCTGCATCACACGCAAACCAGACGACTCTCTACCACAATGCCTGTCGGAACTGTCCTCGTCACCGGGTACGACCTCTCCATTTCTGTCCTCTTGCTCTGATGTGAAACTGCTTTCTTTTCCTTGGTTGTTTGTTTGTTCCTCGCTCAGCGCAAGCGGCAGTTCATGCGCGCATTGCCCCGCGGAACAGCCCTACGACGCATTTTCGCGGGGATGCGCCAGCTTGCGTATGGCCTGAGCGAGGAGCATCGCAGCTGTTGTTTGTGCGCTTGACAACCTTGAGACGCCTCTGGACTAACAATCTTGTCTTCTGGTTCCGATCGCAGTGGCACGGGCTACATCGGCTCCTTCACGACGCTGTCCCTGCTCGACGCCGGCTACGATGTCGTCATTGTCGACAGCCTCTACAACTCGTCCAAGGTCGCGATTGACCGCATCGAGCTGCTCTCCGGCCGCCGTCCCGACTTCTACCAGATCGACATCACCGACGAGAAGGCGCTGGACGAAGTGTTTGCCAAGCACCCGGCCATCGACAGCGTCATCCACTTTGCTGCGCTCAAGGCGAGTCTGCGAACGAGCCCTTACCGAGAGCTCAGACGAAAGAAGCGAGACTAACGTCAGCAACCCTCTGTTCCAGGCCGTCGGAGAGTCGTCCATCATTCCCCTCGAATACTACCGCGTCAACGTCGGCGGCAGCATTGCGCTCCTCCAGTCCATGACGCGCCACAATGTCAGCAACATTGTCTTCTCCTCCTCCGCCACCGTCTACGGCGATGCTACCCGATTCCCCAACATGATCCCCATTCCCGAGCACTGCCCCATCGGCCCGACCAACACCTACGGCCGCACCAAGTCCATGATTGAGGACGTCATCACCGACCACATTACTGCCCAGCGCAACAACCTGCAGAAGGAGGGCAAGCCGTACGAGCAGTGGAACGGCGCCCTGCTGCGCTACTTTAACCCCTGCGGTGCGCACCCCAGCGGCATCATGGGCGAGGATCCCCAGGGCGTTCCCTTCAACCTGCTGCCCTTGCTGGGACAGGTGGCGACAGGCCAGCGCGAGAAGCTCATGGTCTATGGCGATGGTATGCGGCGAATGCTCTTCTTCCTCTCTTCTTCCCTTTTGCACCACAGTTGCGGCGTTGCAAGTCTAACCATTCTGCAGACTACCCCTCTCGCGACGGAACCGCCATCCGAGACTACATCCACGTCGTAGATCTCGCTCGAGGCCACTTGATGGCCCTCAACTACCTCCGCTCCAACCAGCCCGGCGTCAAGGCCTGGAACCTGGGATCCGGCCGAGGCAGCACAGTCTTTGAGATCATCAAGGCCTTCAGCGACGTTGTCGGCCGCCCCCTGAAGTATGAGGTCGTTCCCCGGAGAGCGGGCGACGTCTTGGACCTGACTGCCAACCCTACGCTCGCCAACAAGGAGCTGGGCTGGAAGACGGAATTCACCATGGAGCAGGCCTGCGCGGATCTCTGGCGGTGGGTCAAGAACAATCCCCAAGGATACCGACAGGAGCCGCCAGCCGAGCTGCTGGCCGCGATCAAGAAGGCGTAGATGGGTTCTGGTTTGAATAAAAGGGGGTTTGGCAGAGCAAAGGAGGAAACAAGACAAAACGAAACAAAGACTTGGATGTGATGCTTGAAATAGACATGAGCACCGAATTCAGGTATATCTCGCCATGAGGCGTCATCGCACACATTGGATACTATTAGACAATGGATCCTTCTGTTATACCTACGTACGGGGCGCGAGAGGAAGCATCAAAGACACGAGTCTAATTCTAAGAAATAAACATTCTTAAGCATACATCTCTCTCGCTCATTGTATACACGCGAATCTTATTTATCTCCATGTCACATTCATCGCTCCAAACGCCTACTCAATCTTGAGCAGAAGCTTGCCCGTCGTCTTCCTGCTTTCCAGATCAATGTGCGCCTGAGCGGCGTCCTTGAGGGGGTAAATCTTGTGGATCTTGACCTCGACCTTTTTGGAGAGGACAAGGTCAAAGAGCTCGGACGTGTACCTTTCAAGGTCTGCCCTGTCAGCCACGTAGCCGTTGACAATGGGCCTCATGAGGCGGACGTTTTTGGGGCCCAGCTGCAAGATGTTGACAGGGGGCACGGCTCCCGACTGGATGAAAGGGTTTCATTTTGGTCAGCTCAAACGTTTTCCTTTCATTCTTCCATTCATCCTTCTTTTTTCATATTCTCTTTCATCGATTTCTCAAAAAAGAAGTGAGTGAGAAACTTACCGCGTTGCCAAAGGAAATGAGATGGCCCTTGGGCGCAAGCATCTGCAAATCCGCATCAAACGTCGCCTTTCCCACCCCATCAAAGATGACATCAATCCCATGACCCCCCGTAATCTCAATCACTCTCGCCACAATGTCCTCCTCATTCGAATTCACCACGTAGTCCGCGCCATAACTTTTCGCCAGCGCAAGCTTCTCCTCCGTGCTCGCCGTGGCGACAATCTTGGCCCCGACGCTCCGCAGCATCTGCACGAGCAGCGTGCCCACGCCTCCCGCGGCCGCATGCACGAGCGTCCACTGGCCAGCCTTGACCTCGCCCGCCTCGCGGATGAAGGTCCACGCCGTGAGGCCCTGGAGGTAGATCGCCGCGGCGTCTTCGCTGGACAGACCGTCGGGGATGGGAATCACCTTGTCGGCCTCCACGGCGGTGTACTCGGCGTACGTCGCGGACGCGCCGCCGGCCATGTACGCCACGCGGGCGCCCGGGGGGAACTTTTCGGCCACGGAGGGGTGCGCGGCGACGACTTCGCCTGAGGCCTCGCGGCCCATGGTCAGCGGGAAGGAGGGCGCTGGGTAGAGGCCGGTGCGGAAGTAGGTGTCGATGTAGTTGACGCCCGCGAAGTGGTTCTTGACGAGGACTTGGCCGGGGGTTGGGGAGGGGACGGGGATGTCGTTGAGGGAGAGGACTTCGGGGCCGCCGTTTTGGGCGATTTGGATGGCTTTCATTGTTGCTGGGATGGTGGCCATTTTTCTTGCTGCTGTGAGATGTTGATGTATGTGTGAAAACTTGAGTTCGTTTTTGTGGTGATGCTTCGGACTGATGCTTGAAGTGGGTTGACCGGTGGTGTAAGTGCGAGTTTGTGTGTTTGTAAGCTGGGGGAGATCGATGAGGGGCGGAGGGGCAGATGAGGAGGGGCAAAGCACCGCGATTATCGCCGTCTGCTCCGTAGAAACGCTTCGAAGCGGAGCTTTTGAGGGCGATGAGAGTGGATGTGGTTGCAGTTGGCAGTACGAGTTACTCCTGTTTGCGCCTTTCACAATGCTTGAAGCTCGGGTCAATGAGCATCGACCGGAAGTGAACATTAGTAATTTCAGCGCCCATCTTTTTCCCATTAACATACACAGGGCGTGAAAGTGGACAACTCATCTCCCATCACTTTCAGGAGGTTTAGAATTTCAACGTTCAGCCTATATCCAACATTATTGGAACGGTTTGGTTGAAGTGTATGTCATGGTTGATAGGTAACGTAGGAGATAAAGAGGGATGGCAAATCCTAGCTCATTCAGTAGGTAGCACTCACCTATACATCGCATCTTCATGTGTCGGGTAAGGTATGGCTCCTTTGCATTCACTGACCTAAGCCAGATCATATCAATATCTTGTAGATTTAGAGGAAGCGAGATCTGTCTACTAGAGAACGCCGGATCCATCTAGGGCCATTGAGGATTAGTAGACCAGCCTTCAACGTCATGCCTCCTCTAAATGCACCGACAGTGTCTCAAGGGTTAGGTCGCTAAGTCGAAGTGAATCAACTCTGCCGCCGCCTTGGCTTCTCTGTCAAACTCAATTGCCGACCAGCAACCAGCAATCAAATCGCCTATAAAACAGTCCTCTCAGAGATTGGGCGTTGATTGAATTGCAGCCCACTGGTCACCAAGCTCCGCTGGACTTGATCAAGAACAGAATATTCACGGGACCAGAGTTCAGATGGTGGCATCTTCTGAAGAAAGGCAAACCCGGATTTGGAGGGCTTACACAGCTTTCAGAACCCCTCCTTCCACCCGCCGGCAATTTTGAGCTGCGCAAAGGAGTTGTTCCTTATAGAACGCTTCTCGACCTCTCCCAAGACTCTGAAGGTTCAGTGATACAGGTAGCCAAGTATGGCATATCGAGCGGCTTGACCATGGGCCTTGGCAACAACCTCAAGTCAGTCATTCGCACCGCGATCAGAATCCCAGAGGTTGAAAGAAAGATGATAAGTGAAGAGTGGGCAATTACTTCGGTCCTCAGGTCGGATAACCACTTTCCATCCTTCTTCCGAGCTGGTGATTCTGGTTCCTGCATCTGGGATATGGAAGGACGGCCTGCTGGTATCCTAATGGCGGGCAGTAGCAGTGCTTTGGACGCCGATCGCGACGTCACTTATGCGACGCCATTAGAGCCCCTGCTCGCGGATATCAAGTCCCATGGCTTTGATGTTGCTCTTGTTTGAGGAGGTTCAAAAGTGGCGAATTGTCTGAGTACATTGTCGCCCATCCTTGTTTTGAAGATGATTCCCATAGATCCAGATAGCCCTGATTTATGTAGTTGGTTCTAGATGAGCTTCCCGTTCTTCTGCCCTGCAATCCAAGTTCCTATACATTGAGTATCCCTCATGTCGTCTCCCCCTTTTCTGTATCGTATCCAGGAAATGGGCGATTGGGTGGTAGACGCATAAGTCGATTTGAATCAAATGACGTCGTGAGGGGCAGATGTCTGAGCTTCCCCACGATGTAGAAAATGGAGGGACCCTTTGATATCGCGATAAGAGTCAAAGCCCCGCCATGGTCAGCCTTACAAGCCCAGACTTCAGCTGATCATTGCAGCAGCAGAACATCAATTTACTCCTGCATCTACCAGAGTAATAGACACAAAGATGCCGCCTAGGCTACCGCTCAAAGGCTTTCTCGCCGCTGCTCGATCAGCGCTGACAGCTCCTCCAGCGCAACGTTCCACCCCCCTCACGCTCGTCGTTGGCAATGAGTCTGCAGGTAAAATCTCACATACATAAAACACCAGTCTTCAATGCATATATGACAGCAGCTAACATCACATCAAGACCTCGATTCTCTCTGCTCAGCCGTCGTCCTGGCCTACATCCGCACCAACTCCCCCCCTCACACGCTACACATTCCCCTCTCCAACATCCCCCGCTCAGAGCTCGTTCTTCGCACCGAAATGACTGCAGTTCTCCAACGGGCCGGACTCTCTCCCTCGGACATCCTCACGCTGTCGGAGCTTCCTGATTTAGAACCCGAAGAGACGCAGTGGTTCTTGGTGGACCACAATGCTTTGACGGGCCAGCTGCAGAGGTTTCAGTCGAGGGTCATTGGCTGCATCGACCACCACGTTGACGAAAATGTCACGAGCCGTGATGTCAAGCCGCGCATCATTGAGCCCTGCGGGAGTTGCATGAGTCTCATTATTGATGAATCTCGCGGCGCGTGGGATTCGTTCCCTCCGTTGGAGGTAGGAGAAGGGGTTGATGCAAAGGAGGCCGCCGCCGAGGAGGATGACAAACTCGCGACACTCGCTTTGGCGCCCATCTTGATCGACACAATCGACCTGAAGGAGGAGCACAAGGTCAAGGAAAAGGACATCCGTGCTGTAGAATATCTGCATACCAAAGTACGCCGCCAAGACTTCCAGCAGACCAAGTTTTTCGAGGACATCTCTGCCGTGAAGGAGGACATCTCCCAGCTCAGCTTCTACGACATCTTCCGCAAGGACTACAAGGAATGGCAAGAAGCGGGACTGAAGCTAGGCATAAGCTGCGTCGTCCAGGACTTTGACTACCTACTTGCCAAAGCAAAACAACCAGACGTATTCATTGACGAACTGGCTCGGTGGGCGAAAGAAAGGAACCTTGATGTCGCGAGCGTCATGACGACGTCGAATCCCGGCGGAGAGTTCCAGCGTCATCTCCTTGTGTGGGGGATCACGGAGAAGGGGGCGGAGGCGGCGAAGAGGTTCCCTGGTATTGCGGAGGGGTTGGGGCTTGAGCAGTGGAGGGATGGGTTGTTGGATGGGGATGATGGGAAGAGGAGGGCGTGGAGGCAGAGGGATTTGAAGTCGAGTAGGAAGCAGGTTGCGCCGCTGCTGAGGGAGGCTTTGAAGGGGGTTGAGGGGGCTTCGCAGCCGCAGCTGTAGAGGGCGTTCTTTTCTGGGAATAGAATCAGAAGAGATTGTTTCTCGCCATATATAGCTTGTCTAGATATGCATATGAATTCTATGATACATGAAACATGAGTGAGAGGCTTCAAGAGAGCGAAACAAAGGAACAACAAGTCCTCTATACTTTTAAGCCACCTTCTATCGACCGTGCCACTCCAGATTGATCAATGCCATCCTTTGAAATCAATCACATGGATTCCCGTGCCCTAATTGTGCCTAGACATCTGCCCAGACAAGTTGCGAAGCGTCTGCGCGCTCTGCTCCCTCGCCTGCTCCCCCGCATAATGATGTCGCATGTTCTCAACCTCCTTCAGCACGCGCACAAACTCCCTGTGCGCCAGCTGCCGCTGGCCAAACAGATCCAGCGCGTCCTCGGGAGGAGGGTGATGCAGCAGGTTCTCGGCGGAAGGATCCGCAGCCAGGATGCACGCCTTCAACGATTCGTACATCGATCCGACTGGCCATATCCTGGGCTCTTCCTTGAGCATCTCGGGGTACACCGAGCGCAGGGCGTCGGTGCACAGCTTGCGATCGCCCGTGGCTGCCATGACGCGGTATGCGTACTCGTACAGCTCTGGCGCCCGAGGCAGTAGGAAGCGGGCTGGCGAGCGGAAGGCGTCCCAGAACTTGTCCCAGTCTGAAAGGTGCGCGTATGCTGCCATGAGACGCAGGATCTCGCTCGTCTTCAACGCAGACGTCTGTTTGGTGGACAGCAGATATTCCACGTTCTGCTGTGCCCGCTGCAGCTCGGGGCCATATGCCGGTGAAGTGACAATGGATTCGATGAGGGTGATGAGCCAATCTTTGGACATGACGGGGACACCGCGCTCCTCGGCCATGAGACTGAGTTGGTCTACCAGAGCGAGTCGCCCCGACGCAGTATCTTCCGCAGTCACCTCCGCCTGGAAGATGGCCGAGATGAGGCCCTGGAACGTCTCGCGGCTCACTGGACTCCCGGCCACTTGAACGTCGTGGATGTGCCGCCGCAGCGTACTCAGATCCAACTTTGGACTATCCGGCTGATCTTCTGTTACTAGAGCTCCGGAATCAATTGAAGTCATTCTAGACTCACTGCTCTGAGTAGGGGCTTGGAGGCGTCGCGCCATGGTTGAAAACTGCCGTTGCTGCTGGGAAGCCAGTTTGAGGGCCTGCCACTGCTGGGCAGAAGGGCTGTCGGGCATCTGGATCTTTGCCGAGACCATGGATTCCAGCTCCGAGGGATCTACCACCTTCTTGCCCTTGACCTTTTGCATCTCCTCCATGTTTCGCTTCAGGATGCCTCGCCAGAGGGTTTCGAGGTCAAGCTCGTTTCGCCTCGACTCCGTCATGCATTGTACAACCACCGTCGTTCCCGTCAGCGGCGTGCCGAATCCAGAGAACCGTCCACTCTCGTCGTAACTGTGAGATTCTTGCGCCCCGTGGTCATGCGCGCTGAAGTTGACGCAGACCCAGCCCGTCGAGATACCATTATCCGAGCCGGGCATGATCATCGTGTTGGTGCCCAGCATCTTGGCCTTCTTCCTCAGCCTGCGCAGCTTCGTCTTGAGTTCTCCGGGCCCAATGAGCCCATCCGCCCGAGCGCCCACCTGGTGGTTCTTGCGCAGCCATCGTACGAAGCGGCCTGCAGAAATGTGCAGGTGCCTCTCGCTTCGCGCCGTGCCGAAGATCATGATGAGGTTGGGACCAAGCGCTGCCGGCGGGTCGAGTTCGCGGAGGTCCAGCATGGACAGCTCGTCTAGGCCCATGTCTTCGTAAATGTATTTCATCATCGGCTCGAGGAGGGCGGGCGCATCTTCGGGCACTTTCGGCAGCGATGCAATGTGCTGCAGCGGAGCACGTCGGGGCGGTTCAACATCGAGGAACCACGGCGTATCTGCGTCCTCGTTGCTGTCGACAACATCCTCCTCGTCTCTGAGCTCTTCAATGCCCTCCTTTGCCTCCGCGCTCCTCCGCGCAGTCGTCCCAAACTGCTGGCTTGCCGCAACGCCTCGAAATCCAGAGCTTGCCGCCGGCCTGATGCCCCGCGAGGCGGATTGTCCAATGCCAGCCAGCGGCCTGGATGCAACCGCCCGCAGGATCGCCTGTCGGCATCCGCAGCAGCCCAGAGTAGCAGCGACCGGGCGAGAAATCATCTCTGCTGCCTTTCGTCGACGCTTGTTGGTGGAAGATGAAGCTATTTCGACCACAGGTGAAAGCGCCAGTTGTGGCACAGGCACGAACTTTTTTGCGCTGCAGAAAAGCTGCCCGGGTGGCGTTGGTGGGGCCGGCCGCCGTCATTTTGGTGGCTACACGTGACAGTTGGCTTGATTCGGCCAATCATGAGCGGTCTGCATCCTAAAGAGAAAAAAAGATGGGAAAAAAAAGATGGAAAAAAAATGCAGCAGTCCCGCATTTGGCGAAAGTTGCTTCTCGCACCACCAGTTCACACTCGATACTGGCGGAACTTTTTGTTCCTTACAGCGCCACTCTTCTCTCATTGTTTCTTTTTCTTTTACCATAAGATTGCATTTCTGTTCTTCCTGAATTCTTTATACTCCTGTCTCTGCACATCTCGACCGTCTTCGTTGGCGGTGCGATTGATATTTGCACATCAAGATGCTGCCGAGGCACGCGGGCCGCAGCGCCTCTCTTCACCATGCAGCTGCTTTCAAGGCCATTCGAACCTCTCCCAGACTCTCCTCTCTCCAGTCCTGCATCTCTACACTAAGTTCACGCGGAGACGCGGCCAAGCATCTGCGGCCATGGCGCCGAGGGCTCGATCTCGGCTTCGGCTCACACGAGCGAACGCTTGCCACGGCCGTGGACGACTTCAAAGTCGAGGCAATGCCATATAACCACCTCTCAAACCCATCAATACCGCCATTCGAGATTCACGCATTCAACCCAGCGTCACCGTTGACCATTCCCGAGCCGGGAGCCCCAAAGGCTCAGACGAAGACGAACACCTACGGCATCCCTGGTGAACCGGAAGACATGCTCATGGTGTTTGACGCCTGCATCAGGGTAGGAAAGCTTGAAAGAGCAGCGCTGGTGTTGAAGCGTCTCAGCGCCACGGGAACCACGACCGACGAAGAGCGAATCGTTCTCAACAACAAGTATTTGCGAGCATCCCTCAACCAGATGCGCACCACGCCCGATCGAAAGCAAGCCGAGCAGCTCCACAAATGGTACGAGCTGCAGATAAGAAGCAAGAATTTGCCACACACCGCCGAGACGATTGCTTGTATGCTCAAGGCGTCTCTGCTGTCCGAGAGGGGCGCCAGATTGGAACGTCTGGTGAAGAGATACATGGGCATGGCCCCGGACGAAGCCGGACTGCGAGTCCTCAGCATGGACGAAATCCTCAGCGACCAGGACCTTGCCGTTATTACCCGGATCTGCCCGACATACAACTTTGCCCCTGATGAAGGAGACCTGGCGGACTCGGCTCTTTCACCGGAGAACTCCCAAGAGGCGGAAGCATCGTCTACCCTCAATACTGAGACTGGCCAATCATCAACTTCTGGGAGCGTTCCGGAGCTCATCCCAACCCCGCAACGTGGCGAGGGTCTCACTACCCTGAAGAAGGGTTTGGGGCTCTTGCTGGGGCTGCAGGATGTCGACATTTCCAAGCTTCCCTATTCAGACCGCGTGGATATTCAACTGCAGCTGGAGCGGGATACAATCAGTTCGGCAATCGAGAAATGGCGCCTGGACAACAAGACGTTGCAGAAGCGGGGTGTCACAACCGCTCTGGCGCCATCTCATAAGGAAGGGTCCATGTCACAAAACTTGGCATCCTGGATGAGCGCCATGGAGAGCCGTATCTACCAAGAGCTGAGACTGATTGAACAGTCAGAAGCAAAGAAGTCGAAATCCGACAAGGACCTGACAAGGTGTATCTACGGTCCTTTCATCCAGCAGGGTGACCCTGCACGCCTGGCGGCGGTAACAATCTTATCAGTCATCAATCTCGGAACCGTTCTAGGTGTTGAGAAGGGCCTGCCCATCAGCAGGCTGATTACGCACATCGCAAAGGCGGTCCAGGAGGATATCGAGATGTACCAGAAGGAACTGGCCGAGAGGAGAGCTCGACGGGAGCGCAAACTGCGCTTTGTGGGCGACAAGAAGAAGTCAAGCAAAAAGGCCAGCAGCAAAGACGCTGGCAAAGAAGAGGAGCCGCCTGTTCTGGTCGACACGACGGAACAACAATCGGCCCTGGAAGAGAACAGCCGGAGCCCCTGGTCTCTACAGATCAAGGCTCAGGTTGGCTCAATCTTGCTGCAGATGTTGATGGAGTCAGCCAAGATCAACGTTGTGGTGGAGGGCCCAACATCCAAAGAGCTCATCAGCCAATACCAGCCCGCCTTCAACCACCAATCGATCCTCCGAAAGGGCAAGAAAGTGGGAGCTCTCTTTTTCAACACCCGCTTGATCGAGCAGCTCAAGCGAGAGCCTGTGGGTGACTTCATCGCCAAACACATCCCAATGGTTGTTGAACCCAAGCCCTGGCAGTCTTTTACTGAAGGTGGCTTCTTGGACAGCAAGACCAGCTTTGTCCGCGTAAAGCCGGGAGACGTCGAGCAGAAGCTGTACAGCACCGCGGCAATCAAACGGGGCGATATGACGCAAGTGTTTCAAGGGCTAGATGTCCTCGGTAAAACTCCCTGGATCATCAACAAGGACACCCTGAACGTCATGATGGACGCATGGAACAGCGGCGAAGAAATCGCCAACATACCACCACTCAACCCGAACCTCACAATTCCCCCGGAGCCCGATTCCTCAGCAGACCCTCTCGTTCGGAAAACCTGGATTCGAGCTGTCAAAGCGATTGAGAACGAGCGCTCCGGTCTACACTCGCAGCGATGTTTCATGAACTTGCAGCTCGAGATTGCACGAGCCTTCCGCAACCAGACAATCTATTTCCCGCACAACGTCGACTACCGAGGCAGAGCATATCCCATGCCGACATACCTCAACCACATGGGTGCCGATCACGCGCGAGCCATCTTGAAGTTCGCCAGAGGCAAAGAGTTGGGGGCGAGAGGCCTGCGGTGGCTGAAGATCCACCTTGCCAACGTCTACGGCCTGGACAAGGCCAGCTTCGATGAACGCGAGGCTTTTGCGGACGAGAACGTGGCCAACATTATCGACTCGGCCACCAATCCCTTGAACGGCAGCAGGTGGTGGCTTCAGGGTGAGGACCCCTGGCAGTGTCTCTCTGCTTGCTTTGAGCTCAAGGCCGCCCTTGAGCTTCCCGATCCGACAAAGTTTGTGTCGCATCTGCCTGTTCACCAGGACGGTACCTGCAACGGGCTTCAGCATTATGCGGCTCTCGGCGGTGACACGTGGGGAGCGAAGCAAGTCAACTTGGAGCCCGGCGACAGGCCTGCCGATGTATACTCTGCGGTCGCTGATCTCGTCAAGCAGGCTATTGCCAAGGACAAGGAGAACGGGAATGCCTTTGCTGAAGCACTTGACGGCAAGATCACTCGCAAGGTTGTGAAGCAGACGGTCATGACGAACGTGTACGGTGTTACATTTTCAGGAGCGAAGAAGCAAATCTGCAAACAGATTGACGCGTTGTACCCCGATCTGGGTGATCAAGTCGGCATTGACAACATGTTGCTGTCGACGTACATCGCCAAACAAGTCTTCCAGGCCCTCGCAACCATGTTCAAGGGTGCTCACGACATCCAGTACTGGCTCGGCGAGATTGGTGGACGAGTGTGCCGAGCACTGACTCCGGCCCAGCTGCAGCAGATTGTGGATCAATATGGCGAAGGCGAGGAGGGCGGTTCTCGCATCAGCAAGGCCAGAAACGCGACGACAGCCAGGAAGAAGGTCGAGTTCGACGATCTCATTCAGCAGTTCCGGTCGTCCGTCGTTTGGACAACGCCCCTTCGCATGCCCGTTGTCCAGCCCTATCGCAAGACCACTGCCCGAGAGATCAAGACGTGCCTTCAAGCTGTCATCTACCCCATGAGCGATCAGACGGATCCCGTGAACAGGAGGAAGCAGCTCCAAGGGTTCCCGCCCAACTTCATCCATTCTCTAGACGCTAGCCACATGTTGCTGTCCGCGCTGGAGTGCCACGCTCGCGGACTTGATTTTGCTGCTGTCCATGACTCGTTCTGGACACATGCGGCCGACCTCGACGTCATGAACGAGGTCCTGCGTGAGGCTTTCATCCGAATTCACGAAGAGGACGTCGTTGGCCGTCTGGGCGCCGAGTTTGCGGCGCGTCATCACGGATCTATCTACCTCGCTAAGATCGACCCCGATACTCCGGTTGCTAAGAAGATCAAGGAGCTGCGCAAGGCCAGCAAGCTCTCGCCCAAGGAGGAGCTCCTCCTCGAGCACAAGCGCAACCAGCTGAAGCTGTCCGGCAACCCCTGGGACCTCGAGGCCGCCAAGAAGATTGTCACCCCGGCCTCTGTGTACGAGGAGATGATGGCTGCCGAGGTCGACATGGACATCCAAGAGGATGCTAAGGACATTGGCTTGGGCGCCATCCCCGACGAGTCTCAACTGCTCGACGCGGAGGACCTCGAGGCCCAGAAGGACGGCTCGGCCGTACCCGCCGAGTTCACCGAGCGGCTGATGAAGGACATGCACTCGTCCTTTTTCGAGACCAAGGTCGCGGGCGAGAAGTCGGCTTCGTCGCAGCAGAAGAAGAAGAAGACGCCGCTGCCCGTCTGGCTGCCGCTGACGATTCCCGAGGTTCCCAAGAAGGGCGATTTTGATGTGAAGCGGTTGAGGGAGAGCAAGTACTTCTTTTCGTAAAAAAAGACGTGTACGAATGGTGGTGTATATCGGGACTACATTCTTACTGCTACGGCCGGTGTTACGAATGGGTCATGAGGAGATGGATCATGGGGTGGGTTGGCGTTGAAAAAATGGGTGCATTTTATATGGCGTTTTTGGTGGTTAGCAAAATCCTGGGGGCATTTTCAGCGATTTTTTTTGATACATCTTGTATATTAGGACTTGCTGGAATCACACTGAATGAGTGGCTGGCCAGATGCACATGGCTCTGCATTCCATCATCATTGCTATGCTATGATGGATGGCCTAAAATAGTAAAAAGAAGAAAAGAATTGAAAGAAAAGACAACCTTGATAGCTCCAGTGAATTTGCGAATGCGTACATTGTCTTATATGCCTATATACCAACTTTGTATTTACCGAACCGTCGCGTTCTTCAGAGACTTGACTGTGCAGACACCACCGCTCTCAGTCACCAGCCTGCCGACACCCGTCTTGCCCAGCTGCTCGACGGCGCTCGCGTCAAACGCAGCCTCAAGGTTGTCCGTCGTGGTGAAGCCCGGCTGGAACGTCTCCCAGATCTTCTTCTTGGGGTTGAGCACGCCCTCGGGCTCGCCCTTCCAGCCCTCGAAGAAGACGCGCTCGCCGGCCTTTGCGCCCTCGGGGGGCGTCACCAGCTCGATGGGGCCCTTGTGGTCGTCGGCCTCGCCCTCCTTGACCTTGGGCGAGGCGGCGAGGACCATGGCGCACGACTTGATGCCGCGCATCTTGACGGGCTTGAGGTTGCACACGACGACGACCTTGCGGCCCTGCATCTCCTCGAGCGGGATGAGGCCGTTGAGGCCGGAGCAGACGGTGCGGCAGATCTGGCCCTCGTACTCGGTCGTGTCCTCGCCGGGGGCGTCGCCCATGGCAATGGTCGAGACGTAGAGCGAGTCGGCGTCGGGGTGGTTGACGGCCTTGAGGATGTGGCCGACGCGCAGGTCGATCAGGCAGGGGGACAAGGGAGCAGCGGGGGCGGGGGCCTTTTGCGGCTTGGGAGCCTTCTCCTTCTTCTCCTTCTTGGGCTTGTCGCCTCCGGCGGCGGCGGCGGCGGCGCCCTTGGCTTGGTCGACGACCTCCTTGGCCTTGTCCTTGACTTCCTTGGCCTTTTCCTTGGTGCGGTCGGCGAGGGTGGCGCTGTTGTTGTCGTTGTTGTTGTTGTTGTTGTTGCCTCCGGCGGCGGCAGCGGCAGCGGCAGCCTTCTCCTTCTTGAGGCGCTCCTTTTCGGCCTTTGCGTCAACGGGGGGCTTGACGTACAGGACCTCGTCCTGGTCGACCTGGACCTTTTGCTCGTCCTTGACCTCGAGCCCAAAGACGGGCGCGTTCTGGACAAAGTCGACGTGGCGTACAATGTGCGGCAGGCCCTTTTCGCCGGTGCGCTCCTCGGGCGTCCACTTGGCGACGAGGGGCGCGAGGGCCTCGTAGATGGCGACGTCGGCCTTGCTGGGCTTGCTGCCGAGCAGCGTCGTGCGGCTGGCGAGGTGGCCGTTGAGCGTCTCGAGGATCTCGGACTTGCTGTCGGCGGACTTGAGGCGCTCCGAGGTGGTGAGCCACTGCTGGATCTCGGCCTCCTCGGTGGGCGTGTATTTCTGGGAGCTGAGGGCTGCCATTCTGACGGCGAGGAAGGTTACCGGGGAGAGGAAGCGGGGAGGGCGGATGATGATGCTCGGGAGGGAGCGGGGGAGGAGGCGATGCAGAAACAGCTTTGCTGGTTGGGGGGTGGGACAGAAGCCGAGTTGAATGGCTTCTTCTCTGGTTTCTATATGTGTGTGTGATGTTTTGGGTGTGAGTCTTGAGATGGACAATTTTTTGATAGCGGGGTTTGGTTCGATGGTGGTGGGATGGAGGGGCAGAGAGTCAAAAGGCTGGCTGTGGCGCTCACCAGCCACGCTCGAATCTGGGGGAGAGCGAATCGTGGCTTGACGCGATGGAAGGGAGGAACAGCCACTTTACGCGCACCACCAAAATTGGCAGCAGAATGACACATGATCGCGTTGCCATTTCGCGTTTCGCTACGTCACGCCGCATCTCAGCTCTCTTCACGATTCCCTTGCCTCGAGTCTGCGAATCTGGTGAATGCGGCTTCGGGTCGCGCTGCAATTGGCCTTTTTGGACAGCTGGCACGCTTCACTTTTGGTTCATTTTCCTGTTGGTTCCTGGATTAGCGCACGGTCTGCCGATTTCTCGTCTTCTTTCTCACGCGCCGGATTCTTTGTGTCACCCTCACCACCCAAAATCGTGACTTTTTGCCTGGTTGGCTGCATCGGACATTCCCTGGTCTTTGACTTCTGTTTGCGCTTATTATATCTTATCAATTACCTTGATCGGTTACGCCTTCACTTGATTCGTCATGGCAAACACCTCGGCCTCGGAGATTGACTCAATCATGTCGAATTCACGGACGCCGACCACGGCGCCCTCGTCTCCGCCAGTCGATCCGTTTGACGAGCAGGAAGATGTCGGCCTCGTCGACGAAGACATCATCAAGGAAGAGGCCAGGGCGCGCTCTGCAAATCTTGCCCTCGAAGAAAAGCGCCGCGCTTCCCTGCTTAAGCAGCGGCGGAAGAAGAAGGCCGAGACGAAGGCTGAACGAGAAGCAAAGGCTCGAGAGCTGGATGAACTGCTGCAGAAGAGTGCAGCCTTTAGCGACATTCTGACGAAGAAGACACAGGTTCTTGGCCGTGTTGGGAGCAGCCTTGATGGACAGAAGCTGGGGGAGCATAACCTACAGATGGCCACGCAGCCGAAATGCATGGTTGGGGGTACGATGCGAGAGTATCAGTTGGAAGGTCTTACTTGGATGTATGAGATTTGTTCGCAGGGCATGAGCGGCATCCTGGCTGATGAGATGGGCCTTGGTCAGTGATACTCTTGATATGTCTTGCCCATCGCGACGTGCTGACCATGTTCTAGGCAAAACGATCCAGACCATCGCCCTAATAGCGCTGCTGCGAGAACAGGAGCAATACCTCGGACCTCACCTCATTGTTGCCCCCCTGAGTACGCTCTCCAACTGGATCGATGAGTTCCACAAATGGGTGCCTTCGATCCCGATCGAGATGTACCACGGCAACAAGGCCCAGCGAGAGGAGATCTTTCGCAAGAAGATCATGAACCATCTCAAGTCTGGTCGGCCTACCGAAAAGTTCCCCGTTGTTTGCACGTCATACGAAATGGTCCTGAACGACCACCACAACCTGTCGCGCATTAAGTGGGAATTCATCATCATTGTAAGTATCGTCATACCCATTCTCCAGGACTGCCTGCTAATCTCCATGGCATAGGATGAGGGCCATCGTATGAAGAACGCCGATGCAAAGTTATTTCAACAGCTGCGCCAGTTCTCATCCGCCACTCGTTTGCTCATCACCGGAACACCCCTTCAGAACAATCTGAAAGAGCTCTGGTCTCTGCTACATTTTCTGCTGCCAAACATCTTTACTGACTGGGAGGCCTTCGAATCATGGTTCGATTTTTCAGAATTGGGCGATGAACAAGGGACTCAGCAGTTCATCGAGAACCAGATGAAGCAGGATTTGGTCAAGAAGATCCATCTCATCCTTCAGCCGCTCTTACTTCGACGGATCAAGCAAGACGTCGCCGCCTATCTTCCGAAAAAGCGGGAATATGTCCTCTTCGCCCCCATGACGAAGGAACAGACTGACTTGTACAATGTCATCTCAAACAAGAACAGTGATACCAGATCATACCTCGAGGACAGGGCAGTCGAGATTATTCGATCCAAAACGGCATCTCGGGCTACTACTCGATCCTCCTCACGCGCAAGGTCAATAACCAAGAAGGACAAGGACGACAAGCCGGTGTCGCTGCCTCTTCGACAAAGTGCTAGAGGCAAGGACAGGTCAGCATCACCGGCAAATGCCTTCAGTCTCATGATGGGCAATCGAGGACCAGGACGGCCCCCTAAGAATGCCAAGTCCACTCCCCAGTCGCCTACCATTCAGACACCGAAGCGAAAGAGTCCGCCAACGACCATTTCGTCAGACACCAAGAGCGCAAAGTCCAGCCGACAGTCGACACCGTTAAGCACTCGTGGCCGTCGCCATGCTGGCCGCTCATATAAAGAGGCCGACTCTGATGAGGAGAAAATGTCGGACGATGAGTTTGAAGAGAAGCTGGCTAGAGAAATGGCTACTGAGGATAATGACAACGAGCCTTCAGAGCCAATGTCCGCTGAAGATGTCGAGTTGGCACAGACATTGGACATGGCTAGTATGTTTTGTCCGTTCCAATCTCATCCGTACCGTATTGATGCTAACAAGTTCACAGAAAAGCAGATTTCGCGCAAGAAGTTGGGCAATCCCCTGGCTCAGCTCCGGTTGGTCTGCAACAGCCCGCACAACTTTTATAACCCGTGGGCTGTGGCGACCGACATCCCTGTCGATGAAAGCATTGTCACAGCTTCCGGCAAGATGCTCCTCCTCGATCGTCTCTTGAAGCACCTCTTCAAGGGCGACCACAAAGTTCTGATCTTCTCTCAATTCACCACACAGCTTGATATTTTGGAAGATTATTGCAAAGAATTACGTGGCTGGAAAGTATGTCGCATCGACGGCAGCATCGCTCAGGCCGACAGAAGGGAGAGCATAAAACTTTTCAACAGCGATCCAGAGTACAAGATATTCCTCCTGTCCACTCGTGCAGGCGGTCAGGGCATCAATTTGGCTTCCGCGGATACTGTCATTCTCTTCGACAGCGACTTCAACCCTCAGCAAGATTTGCAGGCTCAGGACCGTGCGCATCGTATAGGTCAAGAACGCCCAGTGCTGGTGTATCGTCTCGCTACCAAGGGAACAGTGGAAGAGTCCCTGTTACTCTCCGCCGACGCGAAGCGGCGACTGGAAAAGCTCGTCATTCGTAAGGGAGGATTCAAGACTATGGGCCAGAAGTTGAACGAAAAGGAAGAGGATCTAGACCGAGAGACTCTACGAGCGTTGCTGCTCAAGGATGGACAGGTGTACGAAGGCTCTGGAGGGGACGGCATTCTGAGCGATCAGGATCTGGAGACAATATGTGATAGAAGTGAGGAGGCCTTTGAGAAGGCGGCGAGGGGTGATGGAGACGCGGATGCCTTTAGAGTTGTAGAGACTGGGGCAGACTCGATCAAGATGGCGAGAAAGAGCTGATGCAATTACTGGAATGGATCTATGGCTTGCATGGTTTACAATGGCTACTACTTGGACGGATTACTCATGGAAATAATAGACTTATGATGGCTCATCTATGGGAGTGATGCAGTATTGACATTGAGCGGAAGAAGGAAAGACTCGATTACGCTATTCTGCCCACCAGAAACGGACGGCAAGTCAATGGCTCTTGATGTGGTTCTTCCCCCGCAAGAGACTTTTCTAGATGGTGATGCTGACCCTCCCGGGGTTCTTTCGAACTAGGCATACATGACTACACCTTGGCAAGCAAGAACGATGATGGCCCAGACCACATAGACCTCTGAGTATCGATAGGTCAAACCCAACGGCGCTGATGATTGCGTCATCAGGTGCTTCACTTAGACACTACCGAAGCTACGAGATAGGTACTCGATTCATTCAGTCAATTCCAAGGCCAAAAAGTGGCACATCTGAGAAGTCCGACTGGTAGGAGTTCCATGTCATCTAACACTACAACTTGGCTTCGAAGGATCCTCGCGATCTATGTTTACTACTATTATTGCTACTGCTTAGAGTAGAACCGAGGAGCGATACTCTCAGCAATAATTGTTATATTCTTCTAATTTATGTTCAATGTTTCTATCCTATCTATAGTCCAAGTAAAGACTACCAAGTGACATATCCTCAGGATGCTAGATGGCCACGCGCTCCTACCTCTCTACCTTACTCTCTCCCCTTAATAAAGAGTCTAAATGCTTCTCCACTGAAAAGCTACCGCATTAGTCGCGGCCATTTAGACTTCACAGCATTTTGGACTCCCCCAGAGGCCTGAGCTTGCTCCTGTCAGTTGAGGGTTTTCCCCTGCCTTCCCAGCCCTCCATCTCCTGCCCTCAGCCCTACAACACCCTTGACGCTCGAAAGCACATGGCGCAGCACTCCGTAAGGCAGCAACGCAGATTCGGGATGCAGATCCTTGTCTGCCCGCAACGAAGCCCCCAAGTTTTCAAAGCAATCTTAAGCCCCACCGAGGACTCGAGCAGCTCTCACCAACTCTACTCAGGTCTCCGATCAGTACTGCTATCTTGGATTTCGAGCATGGCGTTTCACAGCAAACTTAACATGCCCAAAAACCTGGGCAACCAGCTGCGTATCCATGCAAGCAACCACTCAGACTCCGCCACGGAAGCTAGCATTGTTGGCCACTGCAAGATCCAGCTCGCTGGCAACTCATTCCACAAACCACATGTTGCTCGGGAATTTGAAGCTACGTCACTGCAGCCACCTTCACAGCATTTTTAACCCCCTCCGAGACCTTCAAAGAGCAAACCGTCACCAGCGCTTGCACCATCTCTTCGATTCGTCAGGAAAAGGAGGATCAGTCAGGGAATGACGTTTCACGGTATTCTCAACCTCTTCCGAGGCCTGGCCAAACCACTCACTCACTTTCCATATAGACAGACAATCGCTCACACCCCCCCTAAAGGTAGGCTTACTGCAAGTTGCCTCCATCCTCTTCAGCAGGAACAGAGAGGAGTCTTTTACTATGAGAGCGGCGATTTAGATACAGTAGAAAAACCACTTGATAGCATTTATTGCTCCCTCTCGGGTTCTTGAGTATAACGACTTAGCCTGTAACCAAATATAGCTTCACTACTCAAAATTCTATTCCATGTTCGACAATGGATCTAGTTATATCACAGAGCGAGCTGAGGATAGAGTAGAGGTAAAATCGAACATGTTCAATTGCTATACGCTATACAAAACCATCCGTATAAAACAATGCTCGCTCAATCCAAAACCCAATCCAAAAGCATCATCTCAAAACTTCCCACCCCTACCAAAAACAACCAAAAAAAAGTCAACAAAAACTCCTCTAAGCAAACCAGTAAGAACACCCCCCCCCTTAATTCAACTCAGTAACATACCCAATCTGCCTCCTCGCATCCGCCGACGACAGCGGCGAATCCCCCAACCTCCGCGCCAGCTTCTCCTGGCTCTCCACCAACCTCCTCTGCGCCTCCAGCCTCCTCTGGATCCGCTGCTCAGACGCCACGTCGATGCGCTCCAGCTCCTCCCTCTCGCCGATGCGCATCTCAATCAGCGCGCGCGCGTTGCCCGCCCGCTCCGCGTTGAGCTTGTTCTCCCACTCGAGCGCCTTGCG
Source organism: Trichoderma sp. PF4103 (assembly GCA_023628735.1). NCBI lineage: Eukaryota > Fungi > Ascomycota > Sordariomycetes > Hypocreales > Hypocreaceae > Trichoderma > Trichoderma sp. PF4103. The sequence continues at coordinate 35,816 of JAMAKC010000068.1, read as the reverse complement.
CTGCCTCGCCTCTTCGGCGTCGAGCTCGGACGCCGCCATGGCTCTTGAGCTCGCCAGCGTGGCTTCCGTCACGGCGCGCTGTTCTGAAAGGCGTCGCCTAAAGGCATCGTTTGCGAGGCTCTCCTCCAGCTGCGCCTTGGAGCGGACGGTGGCGAGGTCCTCGGACTGTAATCTCCTGCGACGAGCATCCTCCATTTCCGCCTTTTGCGATTGTATTTGCTGCTCGACAGATGCCAGCTCTCTCTTCCTGGCCAATGCCACTGCAAAGTCCTGAGATTCTTCCGCAAGCCGCTCCGAGCGAGCTTTGCGGAGACGTTCTCGTACTTCTATATCTTCCGGCAATCCCACGGCTCCCTCTGGCTGGGTGCCTTCCTTGGCGTAGAACACGTCCGTGGCGCGGTTGGCTCGAAGAACGGTGAGGAGTCCATCACGGGCATCGGACGACGTCATGATCTTGTTGACATACATTGTCGGTGAATACACAAACGTTTCGTCTGCATACTGGTTGAACGGCTTGTTGATGAATCTCCACATGCCGCTCTTCAAAAAGGCGCGTGTCGTCGATACTGGGTCTGCTGCCTCAAAGCAGAGGTAGAGCATAGACTTGCCATCCAGCTTAATTGTGAGATCGCACTTGGCCTTCTCGACCAGGAACGTCATGACTTTTTGCATCCTTCGTTCCCGCTCCGGCGTCATCTCTTCGCCATCTGCTCCATGCAGGCAAACCTCGCCTAGGGCGCTGCGGCCGTTGTGAAGCGGGCTGGGAAAGTCAGGGTCGTGACCTGCTTCTATCAGAACCGTGACTGCTGTAAGGTTGAGATCGCGAGCGGCATTGTGTAATGAACCATCGTCCTTGGACGGCTCTGCAGCAAGGAGGGTGGACATGATTTTGATGGCAACATCGCCGCCTAGGTGGGAAACCATGGCCATTGGGGTTCTTCCCAGAAAGTCCATGGCATCTACATCGGCCCCTTCTAGTAGAAGCAACTTTACGATATCCGGGCGACGTTCTCGAACAGCTAGCATCAGAGGAGTCGTTCCCGATAGCTTAGTGGCGACGTTGACCTTGGCTGCATTGCATGTCAGTCACCTTCGGCCAACATCTCCATCGTGATTCACTTACCTCCCCGCTCGACTAGTAACTGAATCAGATTCGAGCTAACTTTCTTTTGCGGCTGGGCAATGGCCCATGTGAGTAGCGTCATCTCCTCTTCCTCCTCAATCTCTTCATGAAGCTTGTATAGCATGGACTGATCATAATAGTAGCCGGCATCCAACAGCGTCGTCAAGATGGTCGAGGAGCGAGGATACTGCGTAATGGCTTTGCCCAGCACCGGCATTTCGCCAGCGCGCGTAGCCATGACATCAAGGCGAACATCTCCCTCATGGTATTCTGCAAACATCTGGAAAAGCTCCAACACTTCGTCCTGTGATAGCGCAGTATCAAATATGCAGTGGAACGCAAACGTGAGTGTCTCTGTGGATGGGTGACACGCAAGGAGCCTGTGCGTCCATTCGACATTTGCTTGTGACGCCGCAAGCCGTAATGGCTCTCCATTCTGATAGTTGACATTAGGGCCATGAGAGGTGAGGACGTCGAAAAAGTCATCAGCGAGCTCCGCGTTGGAATCCACATTCTTCATAACTTGAACAAGAGCCTCACTGAGAGCGTTGCCCTTTGCTCCCTTGGCCAGTAGCATCTGCGCTGTTTCCAGGCCGGACCGGGTAAACCAAGCATCAAAGTTATCGGCCTTGAATGAGTTGTTAAATGCCATGTCGATGTCGTGCTGCGGAATCTCAACATCTAGCAGGAGAGCCAACACCGCGGAGAGGGACTTTTGTACAGCATCGACCAACGTCTTGCACCCGTTTGCCGAGGGCGAAGCACCGTAGTCCAGCAGAAGCTTCACCAGCCTCTCCTCGGGATCTTCTTCGTTCACTGCGTCATTCAGAGCAATGTGTAAATCTTCTGCCACGGGTAAGTCGGCCTTCATAAGATCGCCAATAATATGATACCGAGTGTCACGATTCAGGCTCCAGCACGCCTTAAGTGCCCGGATCAATGTAGGAGGTGAGACTTTCTTCTACAGAACCATGTTAGCTTCGCGCAAGGCAAGACATAACGGTTTCTTCTCTCACCTGGCTATCACCCTCATCCCAGAGACCAAGGAGAAGCTCCAGATTTTCGATAAAGGCGCTTCTTGTAGCCGCAACAACAGCTTCGCCGTTCGTATAATTCGGATCCGCCCCGGCAACAAGCAGTACTTTCAATATCGCCTGGCCATCTTTCCCATATCTTGCCGCCGTCTCCAGCTGCGCATCAACAAGCTCTCCCCTGAACCCCTTACCCAGGAGCAGCTCAAAGATCATAGCCCGCTTGCTCAAGTCCCGAACCTCAGTAGCCGCTTGAAATCCCTCCTCGAGAGTTGCATTGTGCACCTGCGTATCCGTTCCCAAGAGAACCTTGAGCACTTCCACGGAACCCCCACGGCAGGCTTCGATGACGGCTTGGCCATTATTCTCCGACATACTCGCGCCATGGGACATGAGAATGTCGCCTAACTTGACGTCGCCTTCACGGGCGGCAACCAGCAGGGCATTCGATGCCGCGGTCGACGATATCTCGTAGGCCAACAGGCGTTGGCACAGGGTATTTCTGCTTGGGCGGTTCTTGATTTCCATCGCTCGAGTCAATGCCAAGCTGCGGCTCGCGACCGAGTGGTTCGAGACTTGCAGCAGAATGTCAGTCACGTCCGCAGACTCCTTCGATATGGCGAGCGACAGAGCTTCGCCGTCCGAAGCATCAGCCTTGCAAGCCAAAGTCCGTATGAGGCCAAAGTCTTCGGGGTAAGTCTTTATCGCATGGATCAGCGCCTGATTGACCTCCTGCGGCGATATCCCAGCCTCCAAAAGCCTCTTGGTCAAAGTCAGTCTATTCATGGGGTCTTGCAGCCTCAAGGCGTGAGGAAGTGCGAGACGCAGAGAGGCTTGGCTTAAGCGGCATTGGGGTCCGAACAGCAGGTCAACAATGTGAATGTTGCCTCCCCTGACTGCATGGCACAAGGCCGCGGCTTTGTATGCGTTTGGATCGGCCCCGGATTCGAGCAACAACTCAAGCGCAGTGAGCGGCAGCTGCTTCTGAGCACCCATGTTTTGGGCAAGCAACTGCACCTCCTGAGCAAGAAAGCTATTCAAGTCTTCCTTGCGATCCGATCTCGGTAATAATACTCGCAGTTTCCAGGTCTTTGTCTCGGATGGGGTGGCCGAAGCAAGGGTTTGCAGTGCTTTGGTTACCGACTGACTGGTGGGCTTTCCCAGACCCATGACGAGTTCCAGCACCTTGGGATCGGGATTGAGCACCGCCTTCTCGATAACTACACCATCCAGGGCATTGACATCGGCAAAGCCTTTTTGGAGCAGCAGCGAAAGGAGTGACATGTCGACAGGCTTTTCGGTTAGGGTCTCTGATAGTGCCGTGGCAACCTCGACCACGCCGGCGGAGGCGCCCGCAATAAGCAACGATGTCATGATGTCGAATCTCGTCCTGTGATCATCGACTCGCATAGCATCGTATGTTCTTGCGGCTGCGGTCTGCGGAGTCACCTTCTTTAGTAAAGGCATGAGAAGGCGGACATCCTTCTGCGCAATGAGAGGAGCCAGGCCGGCGCCATTATTGAAGTTGATGTCCGCATCCCGCTGTAGCAGCAGGCCAACGAGTGCTTCGTCTCTCTTGGATATGTCTTCACCAATGGCGTCCTGAAGGGCGGCATGCAAGGTAGAGGCTGGTAGTTTGTGCCTCAGAAACTGTTCCACCAGATGGTAGCGGTCCGTGCCTGACAATCTCATGGTAAGGGGGAAGACGGCCGTCAGTGTCTCAGCCGAAGGTCGCGCCGCCAAGAGCTGCCTCGTCATCTCGACATTCGACTGCATGACCGCGGAGTTGATGGCTCTTCCATTCTGATAATCGACAGATGCAACGGCATGACGCCCGCCGGGTGCGGGCTTATGTCCATTAGTTTGCGCGACAGGGAAGTGGGTTTTGAGAAGCAGCTCGACCGAGTCCACATCGCCAGCTTCAACAGCATCGATGAGAGCCTCATGGAGCGCCTCTCCATTAGCCCCCTTCTTCAGCAATAGGGTCAGCAACGAGTAGCGCACTTCAAAGGCAGCCTGCTTAGGAATGGCTGAGACACAACTTGACGCAGCCGGGGGGCTCAGGGCCGTTCGCTCGTGGAGAAGTGAGTTGACCAGGTCCAGCTGCCCACGGGCAATAGCACCTTTCAGCATCGAGGCGTCGTTATACTCTATAGAAGCGCCGTAGACGGCCAGCAGGTTGGCCATGTCGTAGAATTGGGTTTCGCACGATAGCTCGAGTGCCTGGGATAGAAAATCTCCTCCTGCGCCAGCACAGAGCAAGAGCTCTGCCAGCTCCAGCTTGGAGGCTGGGTTCATCGACGAGTGCTCAAAGGCAGCTCGAAAGGCGCTGTCCAGACCTGGACGCTGTGGTGGCAGGTTTCCCATGATGATGGCCACTGCAATGTCCTTCCGACCCAGTTCAACTGCTTGCCTCAGGGCCTCGGCGTGCCTGTGGTTTCCATCCGCCGTCGAGCGGCTAAGGTACAGGACGGTCTGTAAGTTTCCTGCCCTCGCGGCATCAATCATGGCGTCTGATACCAGGGCAGCGGGAGGTCGACCGTCTGACTGCAGCACAAGGTTGACGATGCCGGACATTCCATGGTTCGAGCAAGCATGACGAAAGGCCGTTTGTGTCTCGGTCAGTCGCGAGGCATTGGCGCCGTACCTCAGCAGGTTCTCGACGATCTGGGCATTGCCGTTTCGAATAGCAACGGTTAGAGATGCATCCAGGGCAAGAGAGTCGGCGTGGGGAAGCAGGACGCGGACCATGTCCGACATGTTTCTCTCCACGGCAGACTTGAGTAGCTGCGTGCGGCCCTCGAAGCTGTCCAGGCTCTTCCTCCTGCTCAGGATACCGCTCTTGTGCTGCTGCGAGCCCGCCAAGTCCACTCCGGCTGCTGTCAGCTTAAGGATGAGAGCCTCGGCGACGCCCGGCGAGCCGGCGTTGTCGATCCACTGCCCGAGGACGTCGAGCACATCCTTGACGTCCACAGCCTTGCCCTTCTTGAGGCTGTTGGAAGAAAAGGCCCCTCTGAGGCTGCTCTTGGGACGTGCCTTTGCTGATTCGGCTGCCCGCTGCTGGACGAGGGCTTCGGCCACCTCGTCGTCGGCAGGCGTGCGGAACGAGGGCGGCTGCATGGGCCGCGACAGCGGAGGAGGGACGGGCGGGAGGACGATGCCCCATTGCTGAGACAGTTGCAGGATCCTGCGCTCGCGCTCGTTGGGGGTGAATGAAGGCATGTTTGCACGCCAATGCCGGCTGACTACTACCAGCAACAGTAGTACCCGTAGGCCTGTGGCGCCGGCATTCGGTGTTCACTGTGAACCGTCGAGGTCTCAGCTGCGGTTGTCACAACCAAGAATGAGCGATGCTCAACGGAGCGAGCCGGAGTTCAGCTGGGCATTCGGAGTAGGTATGGTTGGTTCAATAAGCGTGAATTGGTGATGAATCGATGGTCAAATGCTGATTGTCTGTGAAAGAAAAAGAAACAGAAGCAACAGGCGTCAATGGATGCGCTTCAGCCCGACGTTGCTGGTTCGCGGTTCCTGGATAACTACCTAACGCCTCTCGAGGTGGCCTCCACTGTGCTGTCATGCCTGTCTCAGCTCCAGGGATCAGTCAGTCGGTTCAGCTACTGTGGGGGCGGGCGCTTGCCGCGACAGCAGCACCCGACCTCTAGTGGCTCTAGCGGCTCTAGCGCTGCTGCTCCCCTAATCCGCTAGCAGCTGGAGCGCCAAAAGAGGCAGCCCAGCATGTTGAAGGAGTGATGAGGAGGGACGGCAGCATACAAACAGCATCCGATTGGAGATGCAACGTCGGGATTGAGGACCGTACCGTGAATAGGGAACTATTGAGTAATTGTAGAAATTGTAATTATGTGAACAGTGGTACAAGAAGCACCAAGCTACACTTGTGGTTGACTCAGCACCCTCAACACGTAACCCTTGGTATCACCAACTTACCTACACGTCCACGTCCAAGTCGCCATCCACCAGCGGCACCCAATTCTGTCCACAACAGCCGACCATACGGGTTACTACTGCGTTAGTTGTGCGCCGGCAATTGTTCCTCTAGCGTCTTCTTTGGGTCCGTTTGTGGCATCATGATGCTCAGTGCGGTGGCTGATGGGTTGAGACTGTGCAAACGACGGCTACCTTATTCCCACCTTACGTGTTTCTGTGATACTGCTTTCAGTGTATTGAAACAACATAAAAGCTTCTCGCCAGGCTTGTTTCATTGATTGCATGCATCCGAACCAATTCTATGGTTCCCGTCTGCCCTTGGCATCATATACTGTGCTTGATTGCAACAATCCCTCGTATCCAAGAAGCAGAGACCCCCTGTGTCTGCCGCTCAGCCACTTTCCAACGTCCTCCTGCACCGCCTCAATCCCCAGATCTACTGTGAGGATTACGCGTCAAATTGTAGGATACTTTTTAGCTATAACTTAATAAGTAATATAGCTTTTAGAAGATGAGATTTGATGAGTTTTATATAGGGTATTTTGATTTGCTCGTCGCTTTTGACACGGGACTCTAGATACAGAGTGCCTAACTTGAGGCCAAGAAGAGAAAGAGACCTAACTGTACCCCTATTTCGCCACGAGGAGCAGACAGCAAGCCGATGGCTTGGAATGCGGCTCCTCACCCATGAGCGACTGTCCTCGATGGTGACCTCAGACGAGAGAAACCTCGAAGCCGTGAGATTTGATATCGTTGAGTAGGCGCTCAAGTGGTTGCGCGTATGTGACGTCGTTCAGTGAGTTGATGGCATTGCCTGCCGTTAGAACGCCAGCAGGGCGACCGTCCATGGTCCAGACACACGACCCCGAGTCTCCAGCCCTGGAGAAAGCAGCCTGGGAGTGGGAGTTGTCAGCCGTTAGGATTGATATAATCGGCCACTCTTCGCTGATCATGGCTTTGTCACCATCTGGCGTCTCTATGGTGCGAGTGACCGAGATCAGTGTGTTGGCGATGCCGACTGTCAATCTAGTCCTTGCACCGACCTTGGCTACGCACATTGCTGGTTCATCAGCAACGATCCCAGAAGGGTTGAGCAGTTCCTGAAGAGGTACCACTTCCTTCTGCAGGTTGAAGCAGCCTCCTGTGAGCTTGGGAAGCAATGGCTGGGTAAGCCCTTCCCAGACGTCCCTCCCATCGCGAACCAGAAGGTCGAAGGCATCCTTAGATCCAACAAAAACCTTGTTCTTGATCGAGCTCAAGGCAGCTTGGTGACTGGTGGGTTCCAGTTCGATCAACGCCCAATCTCTGAGCCAGTTCTTGCCACGATCATCAGTCACGCATGTGAATTCGGGCGAATAGAGAAGCTGGCCGATAACCCGCGACGACGGGGCCTGATGAGTCGCCAGGGCCTTTTGCACGGCCTTGTTGTCGTCCTCGAGTTGTCGATACTTCGCAGCTTCTTCAGCATCGCCGTGGTCGGCGTATCTCTTGGCTTCCTCGTGAAATAATGCGATGGCCTTTCCATATGCAACCAGTTGTTTTCCAATTGTAGACTGGTCCAGTTGGATGATATCCCGGAATGGACCAGATTCTGGACGACGGTATGCGTCCAGGCCTTCTGACTGCGAGTCAATCACCACATGTCGGCAGGTCAGTGCGACAAGCCGAGGTTCGCCGTGTGGCAGAGAGGGAGGAAGCGAGAGGTATAGGCCTTTTGTGCCAAACACAGTGTCTCGTGCTGTCGTGGAAATCTGGGTTCCGATGCAGTCGGTCAAGTTTGCAGACATCGGGTCGCGTATCAAGAGGGGCTCTGACGAGGAGAGCTGAAGGTTTGTTGACGTCGTGGACGAGGGCTCGGTGAGCCTAGTGACAACAGACTCACGTATCTCGCAGTCGATGCCATGAAGGCCGTGCTCCTCAAAGACTGACTTGCATCGCAACGAGACGTCGCGGCCGTGAGTCCAAGAAACGGTGCCTGGCTTCACGGCGACCATGAGCGTGATAGGGCAATCTTCGTTGATGCCAACGCGGAGGATGTCCAGAGCAGTCCAGTCAAGGTCTCGGACTGCATACACGATCTTGATGCGGAGGCTGGATAACGCATCGTTCCACAGAAGATGAAGCAGTGGATGTCTGCCGACTGGGCGAAGCATCTTGGGATACATGTTGGCTCTGCCACGGTATCCGCTGTCAATAGACATTTGCGGATTTACCCACTCATAGTCACTAGACCTGGCGACGAGCTTTGGGCAAGAAGGCAGGCCATAGTAAAAGAGCTGCTGCTCTTCCGTGCTGGGGGGTCTCGCCTGCATCGTCAAATCAACCGATTTTGCTTGGATACGTCGTTTGGCGAGGTTTCTCGAGCTTCGGCGAGGGCTCGTGGTCTCCTAGACCGTAGGGGGCGAACGTAGCTCGGTGAAGTCTGTAGACGTGCCTCGGTCGTGGGCACCCTTTCTTTTTGTGGGCGAAATGGGTACCATGATGATGGGACCTTTGCGACAACTTGGAGTCTTTGGAGGCGTGTCTCCGATTTCTGTTGGGGGCGACATTAGGCGAAGGGTTGACGCGGCGAAATGGCTTTCGCCGCAAAGCTAAATGCAAGATTTCTGCTCCAACGACTCGAGCTTAGGTAGACTGAGGCTTACCGGGCTCAAGGCTTGACAACTTAAACCTTGTGCGTCGCGAAGGTACGCAAGGTCGACATCAGAGATACTGGAGAGTATTCGAACTGCGTCCCTACTTAAGGGGGTGAACGATGTAGAGAGGTTGTAGACGAAAGAAGTTGAAGGTGAGGGGGATGGCAAGATGGATGGTTATAGTACCTACCTAGCAGCGCAGGCCGTTTTCTGGTCATCCCTTCAGACTCTGTAAGCGGTCACGTCAGGGCAATTTTCGATTTTTCAGAGCTTCAACCTCTGTATCATCCATAACATCAGCGATTATAGAGCTGTTATCGTGACCAAAAACCCCCCCTGGCCTGCTAGGTACCTTTAGGCAGGTACTTACCTAAGGTACTAGGAACTTCGCTGCCTGTGAGATGCCGCTGCTTCACTGCAGGCAAGAGGCAGCATTCACTGCCGCTGACATCCTCCCCGACATCGGCTACGTGTACCGCAAGCTACCATCCGCCACCACAGCCAACTGAGGAGCATTCAACGCCACAACTTTTCACACGACTACGCCAGTAATTGGAAGCTTTAATCTGATAACTCAAGTCCCAGTATTATATATGCGTATTCGATTGATCTCAATACCACTACATCGCGCATCTTGCATCGCACCAGTTCTTGAATAGCAGCCTTCTCAATATGCACCATTCATTGTGCTAAAACAACGTACTCCTAGACGCAAGCCGTATAAGTGAACTCCAAGATCTCCTGTTTACGCCGAGTCGGCAATGACACGAGACGGCAGACCGGGCTCAATCTTGTCCAACTTCTCAAGAAGCTCATCCCAAATCTGCTTCTGAATCGCCTGCCCAGCCTCATTGGTCACCCACTCCGGAATATGATCCCTAAAGGCACATCAGCATCAGCATCACACCAACGCAAACCACTCCAAAGAAGAAACTCACTCTCGGATCTCGCAAGAAGTCAAATACTTCCCATGACTCTCCTCCCCAACCTTAATACTATGCAACAAAGTCCGACTCCCCATCTCCGGGGCTCGTCCCAGCGTGACCTTCGCCAACCACGCCTTCGCCCTCGTCCAGAGACTCAACTCCTTATTCAGCCCCGTCTTGCAATACCCAGGATCAACCACATTCACAACGACCCCCAGCTCAGACACAGGCCGCAAGGAAGCAAGCTGCCGCGCAGCCATGTGCTGAAGCAACTTACTCACCGAGTACCGATTCGTAAAGTCGCTCTCCCACTTCGCCCTATCATTCAAATCATCCAAGATGCCCTTCGCAGGAAACTTCTTAATGCTCTCCCCCGCAAAGAACGCACCCATCGAACCAACAACCACAAGCCGCGGCGTGATCCCATGCGCCTTCGCAACAGCCTGCAAATGCGGCAACGCCTCAAAAGCAAGCAAGCAGTTCGAAATGAAGTTCACCGTGACATGCGCCTCGTTGCCCTCCTTGACCTGCCACCCAGCATGCGACACGCCCGCGTTCAAGACCAGCGCGTCGATCCTCTCCGCCGTCTCGATCCGCTTGCCAAACGCCTTGACGGAGTCGTACGAGGCGAGGTCCAGCGGCCAGATCTCGACGACGTTCTTTCGGCCGGCGTCGCCCTCGATGGTCGCCTTGGCGGTTTTGCCGCGCTCTTCGTTGCGCGCGCCGATGATCACTCTGGCGGCTTCGAGGCGGACGAGGTGCTTGGCGAGCTCGTAGCCGATGCCGCCGGTGGCGCCGGTGACGATGTACGTCTTGCCCTTGACGTCTTCGGTGGTGAGCGCTATGGGGAGGTTCTTGCGCTGATTGGGCACGAAGTCGGCGAGGGCTTTGACGGGCTGCGTTGATTCTGCGGGCATCTTGAATGAATCTGTTATGAAGGCGAGGGACTTGAAGAGGAATAGAGGGGAACGGGCAAGGCAGATGACGCCGTATCAACTATCTTCTTAACAAAAGAGAGCCCGGCTCAATGGAGACAAGAGGAGGATGAAGAAGAGATCAAGGGAAAAGAAATGAAGAGAGAAGAGCAGGGAAAGCCAATCTCCCCAAGATCACACGCCAAGCTCATCAAACAACACAAGAGACATCCTCGGGCTTAGTCGATCCCGCATCTGCCCTTGACATGACGACTGAGTAAAGCAGCCTGCCAGGCATTCAAGGGAGCACGCAAGGCGTCTGCCCTGCATGCAAGTACTACCTACCTTGTAGATGTCGGCCATTGTCAGTGTAACCATTCCCGTAAGCCGACCAATTTGATCCGTCGTGCTGCGATGATCAGATATTCATTTGATATAAAGGCAGTCTCGCATAGGTAAGAAGGCAGTATTGGATCCGTTGCACTTCTTGTAGTATCCTGAACACGATCTACAAAGTAGGTATCATGTATGCGCAGCTCTGCTGCCTTTTCGCCTCACATCAACGTAACCCAAACAACCATCAAGCCTCATCATTGCAAAGCCAAGGAACCCATCGCATTCATCAAGGCTCCTCAACGAAAGAGAAAACAAATCACACCGCATCCACCAATCCTCCAACCTTCCCAAACAATCCAAGACATCCCCAACACCCTCAACCACAACCCCTTCTCTCCCAGAGCCAGTACTACCCCAAAATCCCTACAATAGCCGCCCACGGCATCAGATCGTCAGAATAAGAATTGGCATCAAAAGCCGAGACACTGTCTCTATAAAGGTTCGTGGGCGTGTACCCTGTCAGGCACACCAGTTCTTACGTGGAATATTAGTAGGCCGCGCAGATACGCTTATTCCATCCTTCCCCTCCGTCCTCCCTGTAATGCAACACACCTTCTCTACACACAAACACTAAGGCAATCCGTGTCTGTCGAATCAGACGCCACCATATATGCAAGGGGTAAACCAGCCATCCCACGCAGAGAAGCATCTTCACTCGAACCAAGTTTCAATGCTCACTGTCTGTAGCTGATAATCAATCACAAGCAAAACACAACATCACGCTTCGAGGGAAAAAGTAAAGGCAAATCAAACATCTAAGTGGAAGATTATATGACAGATGCATAAACGTACAAAAGCAGGCACAACACATGTTTGGCATAGAAGGGGAAAAAGCAAAAGGCCAAACATGCATTGCGCTCTTCAATGAAGCACACACAGTCCGACGGAAAAAAAGCCTAAGTCTGGTCGTGCTATGATATGATTAATCTTGCATCCCCGGATGCCTTCTTCCCACCTCCATCTTTTCTACTCCCTCTTCTCAAGGCAAAAAGCTTCGACCGGCGGACGAGTCATAGCTCCGGTACCACTAAGAGAGCTTCTTCTGCCAGCCGACCCAGCTGCGAGAGACCACGCGCCAGATCTTGACCTCACCGCTCCGCAGGTCATCCAGCTTGTAGCTCTCTTGCTTCACCTTCTTGCCGTCTCTGCCTTGCTCCCAGGCCCTCACCTTCTTCTTGGTGCCATCCCACTCGGCGACGATACCGACGTGGTCTGGCTTGCCAACCTCGCTGGTGTACTTGGCATGCATGGGCCCGTGCTTTCCTTGGAACTTGGCATTGCGGATGGTGATGATGTCGCCGGGGCGAATGACATCGTGCTGCTGGGTGGAAGCATTGGCCATGTTGGCGTAGACGAGGGCACCGTACGATCTAGTGCTAATAGGCAGCAGGGCATCCTCTAGCGGTCGAATCATCTCCAGAACAAAGCTCGCCGCCGTGCCGTCGCCAACGACTTGATCCTTCTTGGCACTGGCGGCTGCGATGATGCGTCGGCCAAAAGTATCATAGGCCTCCTCCATCTGGTCTTGTCGCATCGCCTTGGGGGGACCCTCGTGGCGTTGCTCTAGCTCAACATTGGACGGGTCATAGGGGTCATAGCGGGCCGTAAGAATGGTCTGCGAATAGTCTTGAAACAGGATAAAGGTTTCTCGGCTGATAATCGTCTTCTCGCCTTGGTTTGTCGTCGTTGACTCGTCGCACTCAAAGTAAATGTCCTTTCTGCCCTGCAGGACGGGAGGGACTTGGTTCGATTGTTTCCACCAGCCGCTTTGCACAGCCAAGTCGATATCTCCCGCAATAAATCCAGAGTCCATCGACGGGCGGTGGTGATCAATTGATCTCCTGGGAGCGCTGAGACTGGGTCTGGGCATGTCCGCAGACGTCCGCGGGCGCGCTCCTATCGGAGGCGGGACCCTTCGATCAGGCGGCGAAACGGCCCTGGAGTCTTCGAATGAGAGAGAAGTCGGCTCCTCTACAATCGGAGAATCCGCAACATCCTGTGATTTAGGCGCAGTTGCGTTCGAGATGAACAGAGCATCATGGGTTTCCTCCGACGTGGGCGAGGTCAGCTTAGGCGGGGGGGCAGGAGGCGGCAGGATCGGAACGGATCGCGATAGATCGTTAGATCTCCTAGGGAGAGGCGGGGACTGTGGCACAGGTGGAGGAGGTGCTCTCGGCGTCGAAGCAGTCGGGACCGGAGGAGGCGCGTCTGGCGGCACATCGGTGAATGGCGACTGAAGGCTGCTCTCTTCCAGACTAGACTCTTGATCATTCGCCGCCAAGGCATCCTTGTGAGGCACAGACGAGGCAATGTCCGTATCGTAATCACCCTCATACTCTGTCGCCTCTCCAATCTCTTCGCCTGCCTGGGGAGGCCTAGTCGGCGAGGCAACTCCATAGTCGGCCGTCGAGCGTCGGCTTGGTGCACTAGGCGGCGGAGGCGGCGGTGGGCGAGATGTCACCGCAGCAAGCATGGACGCAGCGCCCGGCACGGGAGGTGGGGGTCTACTGGCACGCTTGCTGGTGGGAGAGGTTGGCGAGAAAGCACCAGGGCGGGGTGGCGATTGCGGAGGAAGCGACGCCTCGAACGACTGAGCGGGTGGTTGGATGGGAGATCTCAACACAGAGGCCACAGATTCATCGCCCTCTCGGGCCCCATTGGACAGTTCATCGTCGGATTCGGATCCCTCTGTAGCTGTGTTGATAGCAGCGGCAGCTGGGGGAGGCGGCGGAGGTGATCGAGCTAGAAAGCAACAGGAGATTAGCATGTAAACAATTCTAGGTAGAATGCAAGATCCACAAACCTCCAGCAGGAACGGGAGGGGGTGGCGGCCGAGCTTTGCAGACGTCAGCATCATGTACACCATCACGGTGCAGGGGCCATATCTATACGTACAAGCTGAGGGAACGGGAGGAGCAGAGTAGTCTTCTTGGGGTACAGGCGGCGGTGCTCTGTGTTCTGCAGACGCTGCAGTGTTAGCGGGTAAAGGTGAGATGGCGAGATGCTGAATGTCCATCCATAAAGGCTTACCTTCTTCAGGTTGCGAGGAGGCGGTCGCAACAGGGGTAGCATCTCCCTCTTCGGATTTCTGTGCTTGTTCAGCCTCTGGTTCCTCAGGCTTTGCTGTCTCTTCGGCGGGCTTAACTGGAAGACCCATGCCCGGAAGCGCCATCATGGTGGGAACAGGAGGAGCGCGCGGTGGTGGAGTGACATCCTCTTCCCGCGTGACGGCAGACTTTGTGGGCGGCTTGGGTGCCTTTTTCTTCGGCAGGCCACCTCCCATCGGAGGCGCTGGGGCACCAAACATGCCGTGGAAACCCATTCCGCCGCTCATCTTGGCCATGCGTGCCCGAAGCTCCTCTCTGCGCCTGACTTCCGGGTCAATTTCTTCCTCCTCTTCCTCTTCCTCCTCTTCCTGCTCTTCCTCTACTGATTCCTCCGTCGCTGGCTGTTCTGGGGCAGCAGCGGGAACAGGTGGGACAGCTGGAGCAGCTGGGGCAGCAGAAGACGAAAGTCGGCGCGAAGCATTGTCATCAGCATCCGCTTCTGCAGCTGCACCATTAGCAGCTTCCTCTGCAGTAGGCTCTGTCGCTCCAGGTTCAGGTTGGGCCCGGGGTGGTAGGGGGGCCGGCTCGGACGGAGTTGCTTCCAGCGAGGCCCTCGGGGCAGCTTCATCGATGGATTTCCGTTCGGGCGCCTCAGACCCTTCTGCTGCCTCGGGAAGAACAGAAGCTTGAGAGTCCATGCGCTTCTTAGGTGGCGGCGGCTTCTTCGGCTTCTCCTTCTTCGACAATGCGTCAGCATGGCGCTGGGCCTGCTCCATCTGCTGCTTTTGGAGGAGGGCAATGCGCTCCTTGAGGCTGGTGGGCTTCGGCTGGTCTTCTTCGTCTTCTTTCTGGGCCTCGGGAGCAATCAGCCCAGCCTTCTCAGCTTGTCCCTGGGTCTCGGCCACCTGCTCCTTGATCTCGGGGTCTTCATCTCGTCGGTAGACTTTGGTCGCAGGGGCCTCGCGAGGAGGAGGAACGAATGCATTTCGGCTCGGCGGTGGAGCCACGAATGGCTTCTTGATAAAGCCCGACGAGCCAGCGCCGCTGAGGCCGCTGGGCTTAAAGGGCGCAATGGGGGGTGTGGCCGACTTGTTGAATGCTGCAATGCGGTCTTTAAAGGAGCTGGGCTTCTCGGACACGGGCGGAGGGGCGACCTTGGATTTCGAGGCGCCGGCAGCTGGAGCAGCCGAGGCGGGAGCGTCAGCAGGCTTGGGCGAGGTTGGCAGAGGCACCGGGACTGGCGCGGGAGCTGCTGCTGGCGGGGGTGCGGGAGCCGAGGCGGCAGCAGGCGCGGGCACGGGCACGGGCGGAGCGGGAGCGGGAGCGGGAGCAGGAGGCTCTGCCGGCTGGGTATGCTTGACGGGCTCCGCGACTCGCTTCGGCGAGAGCTCTGAGGCCACGTCAACGGGCGGCGGTGTCGATCGCGCAGCCGAGTCGTCGGCGGGAGCCTCCGGAGGGGGGGCAGCGGGAGCAGCAGCAGCGGCGTCGGTCTCCTGCTTCTGCTTCCTCACGGGTCGCGGGGGCGCCACGGGCTCGAACTTCTCGACAAAGTTGCGGGGGAAGATGCCCTCCCTCTTGACGCCGGCGTCGTCGACGTACTCGCCGCCGTACCAGTCGGCGTCATCCTCGTCCGTGACGGCAATGACCTGGCCGGCGGGGAAGTTGAGGTCGTCCTCGTGCGGCGACGAGTACTCGTACAGCGCCTTGACGCGGAACAGGGCGGCCATTGCGGGTGATGTCGTTGCGGGCGGCGGCAGTTGCTGGACTCCAGCCCAGACAGCTTTCCAGGCGGGTTGGAGGCTTTGAAAGAGGAGGAGGTTGTCGTCGCCTGTGGGGGCGCTAGAGAAGCCGTTCCCTTGGTCAGCCGGTGAGTGGCTGTGGTAAAACGTGGGGAGGCTCTGGGTGAGGGGGATGGCCGTCGCGTAATTGCTGGCCAAGCGGCGGTTTCAGCCCGGACGCAGACGAGCAGCAAGTCGGGAGCTGGCGAGCCTCGGTGTGCAGCAGAACAGGCAAACGGGGGAGGACTGAGGATGGAGAGGATGGGAAAATCAGCGCAAGAGAGGCTGTGAAACGCGGTGGATCTCTGGCTTGCAAGTTGCTTTCGCTGAGTGGTGAGCGTGAGTGAGTGTGTGTGTGTGTGTGAGCGTGCTGAGAGCGAGTCGAAGCGTCGACGTCAGCGCACCATGACAATGACAGGCGGCGGCCACAGGGCAATGACGAGGACGATGCCTCAAGTAGCGGTACCTGGAGGACCGCCCGGATGTGCTAACGGGTACGTGGACGGTGGCGGACGCGCCAGACAGTGGTTGCAGCAGAAAAGGGTCGATGGTTTGTCGCCTCAGGTACCGGTACCGAGGATGTGCCGCATTCGTCACTTGGGCGGCTGCGAGCTGGCAGGCGGCTGTCCATTCAGCGAGAAGACACCTTTTGGCAGTAGACAGACAGACAGACAGGAGGAGACGGGCGCTGCTGTTCCCTCCAACCTTCAAATAATCCACACCATACCAGAACACGATGGAGCTTCCAGGAGCCTCCAGGCTGCAGTGGAGCGATGTTACAGGCAAATCCGGCGCATCTGAACCATGCCTTGCACAACACGAAACGTGCTAGGCCAGGTATGCGAGATCACATTTCTATTTCCATCGCCATGCCGTCAATGCAGGGGATGGCCCTTCGTTTCCGATTCTGAAGCCCCCAAGACTCGGCACCACCTTGGCAGCTTCTGCAGCATTGCATCTGACGAGATCAACGACCCGAGACACCATATTCGTAGTCCAGACCAGCTCCTCGGACCTCCGGACTCCAAGCGCCAGCGACACACAACAGGACACAGCCGTTCCTCCGCCCCCCGTGCCCGCGGCTGTGGCACATGCACATGCACACAATGTCCAAGGCCTTCCATGGTTCCATCGCTCCCGTTTGGCAGCTCCCCTTTGGCCAAGGCAGCCTGGATGCATCATGCTCCTTACCAGGCTCCCTTGCGCGACTCCAATCGCCTTACACAATCACTTCGACGCCCATCATGTGCTTCCTAACGGTTGCGCCACCGGGCCCGTGTTTTCACCCGGCCGAGGCGCCACAGGCAGATACCCCTCCAGCTCTCCTGTAATCTGTAAGCAATCTTCTGACAGGCTGAAGCGCGCTCCATAGAAGCAAGGCACGCAAGCATGGCAGCAGCTTTTGGCTGCCATCCTAGAATTAGTGGGGCCGCAGCTTTGACTGCCGCCGAGGCTGTCGTAGTAGTACGATAAAGTATTCCAAAGGTTTGCTTTTTCTGCACCACCACCGCCACACGCTTTTCGACTCTTCAACGAACAACGTATCTACCAACTGTAGACAACCTGAGACACGCAAAAGATTGTGCCTAAAGATTCTGGGCATCCCATGGCGAACCGATCCGGCAAGCTCAAGGGCATCCTCAAGGACTCCATCACGCCCCCCAACGACGCCAAGCAGACCGCGCGCGAAGTCGCCATCCACCACGCAACTCTCCTGCAGCAGCGCAAAGACCTCGAAGCCCAGATCCTCGACAGCGTCATCCTCCTCTCAGAATATCCCCTCGTCAGAGAAGCCCCCTACAGCTCCGCGAATCCAGCCCCGTCCGACGTCTCAGACTTCAAGGCCAACGTGCGGCTCTTCCAACCGTCAGATTACGATGACCTCATCGAGGAGCGCAACGTGAATGAACTCTGCGGCTACACGCTCTGCTCAAGGCCAAGACGCCAGACGGGCGGCGGCGGGGAGTGGAAGCTCACGAGCAGCGGCGAGATTGTCAAGCGCAAGGAGCTCGAGAAGTGGTGCTCTCAGATATGTGCGCGCAGAGCCCTCTTCGTCAAGGTCCAGCTGAACGAGACGGCTGCTTGGGAACGAGCGGGGATTCCCGACATTCAGATTGACCTTTTGGATGAGGACAAGTCTACGGAGACGGAGGCTGACCGGACTGCCCGCAAGCTGGGTGAGCTTAAGCTGGACGATCAGCGGCAGGCCGCGCGAGACTCGGCTGCGCTGGCGATGGAAAGAGGAGTAAATGGCATTACCTCTTCCATGGACAAGGTCAAAATTACGCTGAAGGAGAAGGACGTTGCGGCGCCTTCTGAGATGGCCTCCCAGCTCGGGAATGCCAGTACAGAGGATCATTTACTTGTTGACGGCCATAAGGCAAAGATACCTGAGGAGGATATGAAGGATTCAGAATGATGATTCAGGGATTCGACATGACAGCATAACTTGGCGTTTGGACATCGTTTTCATCAGGCTTTAGCATATATTGAGGGCGGAAAAGGTACGTGGTTTAGGCGCAATCATACCCATGGGCAACTTGGCTGGTCTGATATCCTTGCCCACGCCATATGAAGCCGATGTGTTGGGTAACCCGGAGGGCGGTTAGCAATTCCATCTCAATGCAATCCTGCATTCAGTCACATGCACACAGGAGCGTGACGAAAAGGGACGGTTCTTGGCAATCAAGCGTCATCTCGAAATCAATCAGAGAATCGGCGACACCTTGTGGGTAGAAGATCTTTCTTTTGTGCGAGATCTATGCACTCACTACCATCCTGAGACGCCAACCTGCAAAATGTTGCAAAACCAGAGACCCAATTTCCCACAAAGAAAAAAAAAGCTTTTTAGTCGCGGCGAGGGCGGTCGCCGAATCGTCGCTGGCCACGCTCGGGAGCCTGAGCCTGGGAGACGGGGATGACGTTGGTGGGGATGGAGTCGAACTATGCAAAGGTATTGTGTCAGTTATACAATCCCTTTATGCCTGGATGTCTGAATATTCAAGGTCGGGGGTTTAAACATACGCCGAGGTGCTTGAGCAGGTCCTTGGTCTCGTTGTCGACGTCCAGCTGGCCAGCCTCGGAGAAGTCGAGAGCAGAAACCTCGGGGACGAACTGGTCCTTGCGCTCACGCTCCTCTTCCTGAAGCTTGAAGGAGATACCACGGACGGGTCCTCGCTGAATGCGCTTCATCAAGTGGGTGGTGTAACCGGCAATCTGTACGTTCGAAAAATCGGATGTTAGCCACATGGTTCCCCTTTATTTTCCCCTTCTTCCTTGGCTGGTTTCGAAGTCGAGAATTCGGTGCTGATGCGGTAGTGTCTGACCTTGTTGCGCAGGCGCTTGGAAGCGATGATGGCAATCTCATCGCAGATGCGCTTGTTGGTCTCGAAGTCGAGGGTCAGGCGGGGGTAGTACCGCTCAATGATGACCTTGGCGGACTTCTTGACGGTCTTGGTACGAACGCGACCCATTTTGACGGTATTGGCGAGGTGGTGGTGAGGACTGGTTGGTAGTGAGTGAAGCGTTGCGGAATTCCTATCCCAGGAAAACTTGGTGGTTGAGCGGCCGTGGTGGGGTTAGGAGCCGAATTGATTAGGGCTCCGATTGTCCGCACGTGCTGCATCACGTGCGCAGGTGTACGGATGCAGACGAAGTTGGGTGTAGCTCTCCGCTAGCTGTCTTCGGTTAGACGCCTTCTGGTGTTCGAGCTATTCCCTTTCAGATGACTGCAGACATGTACACGTAAAGTTGAAAGATCAATGAGACGCTCAAACTCATAGAACATGTAAGATTCCTTTATCTTGTTACGGCTTTACATGGGTGATACATGGGTAGATTTGGTAGCAACTTTATAATATACAGTGACAGGCAAGCTTCAACGCAGCCCATCTTTTCTATCCCTCGACCTCGTAACTCCCAAACGTCTTCCGGCCTCATGACTTATCAAAGCGGGACGACTCCCCCAGAACCTCGTCAGCAACACGATTCAAGCGAGTCTCGTCTGATACGCGCGTTGGCTTCTGGTTGGCGGGTTCGCTGGGAACATAACTCTTCGTCGGGCCATCGTGGTAAATCTCGGTAAGGCCTCTGCTCTCTCTCGCGATGACCTGGGCCTCGGGGTCCGCCTCCCGGAGTCGCAAGACAACCTTGCCGCTGGGATCAACGGTGGCGGTCGAAGCCTCGACGTAGGCCTTGGCACCACCAAACGTTGTGGTATCGAGATGCATGATGCCGTTGAGAACACCCTTGCCAACGGACATTCTGCTGCCGTACTTGGGGTTGAACTCGTTGTCTCCGGAGGGAGCGTCGGCCACGAAACCGCCGACGCCCAGCTTGGGAGGGATAGGACCGGTTCTGGGATACACCACCCGGGCCAGTGCGGGCGTCCTCTTGCCCTGGGGCCCGTAGACGGGGTGGTTCTCCATGAAAGAGCTGGTGCGCAGGTAGCTGATACCGGCCGAGGGGTGGCTCGGAGGCGGGCCAGATTTGCCGTAGGGGCTATCGGGAGCAAGGCTGTCTCGCTCGGCCCAGAAGGCGTGAATGATGCCCACGGGCTGTCCCAGCGGCGCCAGGTCGAGGAATTTGGATACGAGCGCATACAGCGTCACCCGGTCGTTGCGCAATGCGCGCAGGTAGTCTGTGAACTGCGCCTCCGTGATATCTCGCGCCTCGAACTTTGGAGGGGGCGGCTTGCCCTCGTCCTTGGCAGCCTTGTTCTGGCTCGTCGTGATGTCGTCCGCCAATTTCTCCTTGAGAAGCGCTCGGAACTGCGCCCTCTTGGGGCGGACCTTCTTGTTCAGGTACTCGACAAACTCCCCCTCCGTCATCCTCGCAAGCCAAGGGCCCTGGAACTTCCATCTCCGGTCGTCTCCCCGGCCGCCCTTGAAGTCTGTGAAATCCATATCCTCCTCAAAGACTGACTTGTGCCACATCTCGGACCGCGTCGAAGCGGCGTGCGACTTCTTGTCGGTATTGAACGGCACGGACATGGCCACGCGCAGCTCCTGGAACTTCTCCAGCGACAGCGAATGGTCGGCCGCGGAAGCAAAGTTGGTGACGTTCTCGACAGTGTCCACCTGCTTGACCCGGATGTAGGGCGTCGAGGTGGCCATGGTCGACTTGAGGGGGAACGGGCGCTTGAGGCCCCAGTCGCCCTTCTCCCGGGATGCCAGCGGCGAGGTGAGGGACTGGTGCTGCGGATACGGTCTCGTCATTGTCGCGGACTTGTGATCGCCGATATGGAGGTTCGTCGACGGCGGTTCGGGGAGCGGCTTGGGGATGGAGAACATGCGCGACGTCCTCAGCAGCGCCCCCCCGGGCGATACGGCTCTTCCCGACATGGTGACTGTCGGAGCTCGTGAGGAAGCGCAATGGGCCTGGGTCAGGATCGCATGCCACTCATACGATGGCCGGCTTTGGATGCAAATTCTCGTTGCTGGAGTTGAGCGTAGCTTTCCCGATTGCCGAAGTTGATCCGGCCTGAAGTCCCCTCAATGTGGCGGGGTGTGGCGCATGGTTTCAGACGCCCCTCCAAATTCCGTGCAGATCCAGGGTAGCGCACCTTTATCGTCAAGTGTAAGAAAATCCCCGAGGCAGAGAGAAGACCAGAAACTCACCGTGAGAGGAGGCAGAGGAAGAGCTCACACTTTCAGGCCTAAACCAGGGGCTTCCAAGAATCACATCGCGGGAGAATGCTGATGACAAAAAGAATGGCGTCCAACATTTACTCAGCTCCCGCTCTCACCTTTGAACTGGTTGCCAAATGCTCAGTCAGTTTCATCTCTGAGAAACACTCGAGTCTTCCTGTGACTCCATACTGACTGAAGCCCTTCCAAGCCAGACAACCCGAGCTCGTGCCTCCATTCTCACACTCCCTCATGGCCCAGTTCAGCTCCCAGTTTTCATGCCTGTTGCCACCCAGGCGTCTCTCAAGGGTATAACTCCAGAACAGCTGGAAGATACTGGCTGTCGCCTCTGCCTGAACAACACCTATCATCTGGGCTTGAAGCCTGGCCAAGAGGTTCTCGATGCCGTTGGTGGTGCTCACAAGCTCCAAGGATGGAACCACAACCTCTTGACAGATAGTGGAGGGTGAGTTCTGTCCAGGTCTGAGCTTGAGGTCATCGTTAGCTGACATATTCACGGCAGCTTCCAGATGGTCAGTCTGCTGAAACTCGCAACAATCACAGAGGAAGGCGTCCGCTTCCTGAGTCCTCACGACGGGTCACCCATGCTCCTCACCCCAGAACACTCAATAGACCTGCAAAACACAATAGGCAGCGACATCATGATGCAGCTCGACGACGTCTTGGTGACCACCTCGCCAGACAAAGCCCGCATGCGAGAGGCCATGGAGCGCAGCGTAAGATGGCTCGACAGGTGCATCGCCGCGCACAAGAATCCGGATAGGCAGAATCTGTTCTGCATCATCCAGGGAGGACTGGACCTCGAGATGCGGCGGGAATGCTGCAGGGAAATGCTCGCCAGAGATACCCCTGGCATCGCGATAGGCGGGCTCAGCGGAGGAGAAGCCAAAGCAGACTACTGCCGCGTTGTCGAAACATGTACGGCCCTGCTGCCGGATCTCAAGCCTCGGTACGTCATGGGCATCGGCTACCCGGAAGACTTGATCGTCAGCGTCGCTTTAGGCGCAGACATGTTCGACTGCGTCTGGCCGACACGGACAGCCCGGTTCGGAAACGCCATCACCAAGCGCGGCGTCCTCAACATCCGCAACTCAAAGTACGCTGCCGACTTTGGGCCTATTGAGCCCGGCTGCGGCTGCATGTGTTGCAGGGAGGGCGAGGACGGCATGGGCATCACGAGGGCTTACGTGCACCACAACGCTTCCAAGGAGACTGTGGCGGCGCATCTGCTGTCGATTCACAATGTGTGGTATCAGCTGCAGCTGATGAGGGAGATTCGGCAGGCGATTATCGAGGACAGGTTTCCTGCGTATATACGCGAGTTTTTCGCGGGGCTTTACGAGGATAAGACGCAATACCCTGAGTGGGCTGTGGATGCACTCAAGATGGTCAACGTTGACTTGACTGCATAAGTCTAGACTTTAATGGACTCTTCACAAGCGCAATTGTACGTGTTCTTTTGATGTGCTGGGCCCTGGATGGATCGAGCCAAAGAGCCCATATATGCTCGGCATGGTCTCCCCCCTGACGTGCGTGAATGGAAAGCAATCGTGGTATTAACAGCGCCAATCCAAGTGTACATGTGCCCATTCAATCATCAAACCTTCATTATAGATTACCCAGCCATCATTTACACCATCGCAACAAAGCCAGCCACCGCAATCACGCCAGCCGCCAGCCCAATGCGAGCAGTCGGCGCCGCATCGTTCGACGTCGAAGTCGCCGCCTGAGTCACAGTCACGGTAACTGGACCACCTGTCGTAGTCGAGCTGCCCGTCGCGGTCGAACTCAAGGGGACGGTCGTCGGGATGGTACATACGTCGCTAAAGTGGTCACAATACGTAGCAAACGTCTTGGCCACTATACACCATGTTAGCCGTTAAGATGATTCTTCAAGCAGAAAGAGGGAACTGTAAACGAACCATTGTAAGCGGTTTCGGGCGAACCTTTGCCCATGGTAACGGCCCAGTCCCGACAAGTCCTCGCATATGTCTCAATCTCATCTGTCCATGTTACGTGATAGCCATCCAACGCAGTACGGCAGCTGTTTTTGCATATCACACATCAGTCTAAGTCCCTTCAGAAATACTCGAACGAGCAATCGGTCAACTCATACCAGTAGCAGTAAGCCTGCTCTACCAGCGGCAAGTCCGTAAAAGCAGGCGTCGCTTTCGTGCACTCCTCGAAAATGTCCACCATCTGGATACACGCAGTGGCAAGCGTGATGACGGGAGACGTCGCCGTGCCGGAAGCCGTTCGAGACGCACTTCCCGAGGCCCCGGTTGCGGAAGCTCTAGTTGGATTAACAGTCGATCCCTCCGCCGTCACGCGCGATGTCTCTTCTGGGCCGCCGCTCGGGGAGGAGGCTGGCGAGGGGGTGGACTTGGACGGAGAGGACTGGATGCGCGAGGACTGGGAGGTTGGAGACGATATGGGGGGCTCTCCGGTGGCTGTTGCGCCGGCTTGGCCGCGGCAGACTTCGGGAGAGCCTCCGCAGACGGTGTAGAGATAGTCGTAGGCTAGACGGAGGAGATGGTGTTAGATGGGAAGCTACATATATAGGTCCTGGTGCCCAATGAAACGAGTATATGCCCATCGAAGGCACTGCTCTAGTTGGCAAACAGTCACAAGTACACACCGGAGATCTGCGAGCCTAGCTGAGGCGCCTGGGAGCCGAGATAGTCGGCACAAGTGCTGTAGACGGGAGCCACGTCCGTCGTCCCGACGCAGCAAGCACACGCCGCCAGCTTGAGCGGATTCGCAGTCGACAGAGCCTCGGAGCCTCCAGCCTCCGCGACGCAGCCCGAGACAAAGGATGCCGCGACGGTGCACAGCTGGTAGCCCTTGTCGTCGGGGTTGAGGGCGTTTACAACCTCGTCGTAGTTGATGAGAGGAAGCGTCATGTGTTGCGCGGCGGCTACATGGACGCCGCCGGCCAGTATGGGGATGAGGAGAGCGGCGAGGGGCATCTCGAAGGCTGGCGGACAAAAGACGAAGCAAAGGCTGGAACTGGGTATCACATGGAGCAACAGGAAAGGAACATGGAAACTCGCGAGGAGGAAGAGAGCTTTTTGTTCAACTTGTACAGCCCCCCCGGAAAGCTCCTACAGCTGAACATGCAGCAGAGCCGCCAACTCTCAACGACAGCTTTCGCATCCTAGCGCCGCCACACTCACGATAAAGAGCCTTGACAATCACGGGGACGAGTCAAGATGGGCAGACTGAGGCGCAGGAAGACGGGGACCGTTATGCAGGCTAAGCGACACGAAGCAGCAGCAGCAGCAGCAGCAGTTGGACAGGGAGGGGAGGAAATGCTCTCTGTGAGCTCTTGAGCTTGTGTCTCTTTCCGCTGGTTACCTTATTTTTGTTGAGGGGCGGCCAATGATGGTGCCGGTTTTGGTGCGGCTGAGGATGTGGCCAAGGATTCGAGCGCTGGGCTAGTCGCGGGACGGCTCGGCGGTGGTTGGTGAGGAGGATTTTCAAGGTTGAAGTGCTGGGGAAGAGTATCACGATGAGGAGATGAGAGTTATTTGTTGTAGTCAGTTGTGACTTGACGATGCTGAAGATGATGGTGCTCTGGTGTTGGCGAAGCATACAAGTTCGACGGCGGCGTGGGTGTAAGTGGAAGATGGGGCAGCCATGTTCGTAGGTGGCATGGATTTGAGTTGCGGGTGTGCCTTGACCCTGGAGCCGCCTCTGGGCTAATTCAGGCCTTGACCAGCTAGCGGGATGCGTTGTGAGCAGCATGCATGAGGCGCTATTGACTTGGCAGTCGGAGTGGCTTTCCGTGGGCTCGGTGGCGATGGTTGGGAGAAGAGAAGTGAGGCTGCGTGTACGACGAGTACATAAGGAATGTATGACTCCGGAGAGGGCTCCTTGTCCTTGACCTGGTGTGACGCTCGGGCAGCCAATTGTCTGAGCTAAATCGGGCAGTTTGCCGCTGCTTCTCTGCGCTTGAGGAAGATAGAATATTACATAGAGACGCCCAACGATGGTGATGTTTATGCCTGTGTCACCCTCCGACGGTGCTGTGAATTAATATCGCAACGGTGGTCCATTCCTCCAGTCGCTTCGCCGCGATTCATGAGCCGCCATCCTACGATGCCATGTGCTCGCTGGTTTGTATCGTACGATAAGCGACTAGAACTCTTGGGCATAGATTCCTGCAGCCTGGCCCGAAGATTGCCTCTCCGAGTGTAAAGCAATGAATGAGCACCAAGTATCGAGAGCAAGTGTTACCCTAAAAAAATATCGCGTCCAATGTCACTTTCAACAAGCGCATCCAGCAGCCGCCGATTTGCTTGCTGCAATGCCTTACATGAACCTGTCCCGGGATTGGCACTGTTGAATCACTTGCGTATGCAACGCTTGGAAGCCTGTATGGAAGACAGCGTACAGGTTGTATGTTACCTCGATGTTGATGCTTCTCTTCCTCCATGACTCAAGAGACAAGCAGCGTGGATGTCAAGATTGAGTGCTGGCGTTATTACCCCAGATGGAGCCCAGAACCAAGAGGCACAGCAGAGCGGGGACCGCTAATCAAATCGACCCCTTTCTGCACCCCATTCCCTGTCTTTAGCTCCGTCTTTTGTGCCAACTCTCGACATGTGCGATGAAAGGAGGTTATTTTTAGGTGACAGTGTGATGTGACCGGTAATTTCCATGTGACAGAGGTGATATTACTTCGTATCTTCTCTCCGTTGTGATGGAGCTTCCTTGGAATTGATAATCGGGATCGATCCTGACGTACATGTACTCAGTCCCTTGCTTCCATGTCTGTCAACACACATTGTCTGAAGCCTGAAGCCATGGGACAGAACAAACGGAACACTGCTCGACTGACAGTCCGCATTATTCGTCGGATATGGGCTCCCGGTTCTTGTCCTGCTAGCCGACTGTGCTAGGCCAAGGCAAGGTAAGGTAGTAGTAGCAATATCTTGGGAATATCGCTTGCAGCCGTTTATCGGAGTCGGCGGTTCCTGGTGTCATGCACCTCCGTTCAATCCCTCCACTTGGCCCGGCCGCGATGCTGCTCAATCGGACGTCGTCGGCTGTCCATGGGATGCAACGCTGACGACCAGCGACAAATAAGAAGAGGGCAATACCCAAAAACGCTCTGCTGCTATTCGGCCACGTACAAGACGTATTCCTGCCTGGAGGTTCCACCGCTGCAAGACGCCCGCAGCGGCAGGAGATTGGATATATATGTACGAGCGTCGAACAGTCTCCCGCCCGGATGCCTTTGAGTGGCCAAAGTCGACCGTTTGGCTGATGTCATGGCCCGCGGCATCCACTGCGCCGGGCAGCATCAGGGCCTTTGAGTGGCCTCGACTGCGGCCTGCATGTGTCGATGCATGGAGCAGTATCAAGCATCATGGCCACTCCGGCTGGGTAAGCCGGCGAAACGGAGTATGCACACACAAAGAAGCAGCTCGTACATGTGCAGGCAAGGAGAAGCCATTCTATACATACTGACCCTCATGCTGCACAGCAGCCAAGATGTGCCGTTTCGGCAGCAAATTGATGCCCCCTTGCCTCTGCTGGAGAGGAAACGAAACACCAGACAGACGGTCGGGAGGATGCGCGCGAGAAAGCAGCGCCGATGCTGTGGTGCCCGATGAAAGGCAGCACGACCAAGGCAGCCCAGTGACAGCGCCCGACCGGCCGACCGGCTCAAGACAGTGACGTGAACGAATGAAGCTCGGATTAATTGAACTCGAGGCTTCAATGACTTGACTGCTCCCATCCAATGCCACACACACCCCCCTTATGTCGGGTCTGGCACGTGATTTCTTGGGGGGGCGAAAGACAGGATGGAAATTAGGGGAAGCGAAGCGGCTATGACGATGGTGACGGGTGAAATTACATGCTCCGTTACGGCCATGTCATTAAACGCCCCGAGCCACAGGCGCTGGAGCAGCCTGAGCTGAGCCTGGACCTGAGCCTGGCCTTGAACCTGAACCTGAACCCGAACCTGAACAAAACAACAACAGGCCGAACCGAGACAAGATCAACGCAAAGCAGTTCGAGAACCAGCTTCGCGAATGCCGTCGTGAGACCATCGTCGCACGGCATCGCGCACATCAGACGGCCATCGCAGAGCATCGCAGGGCGTCGCAGCGCTGCACAAGGCATCAAATCGCAGGCCGCATCGATCCCTCACTCTCTCCACACACACCACCAGCTCCCAGACGCATACGCATACGCATACACAGCTTCGATCACAGCAGCATCTTCAGAAAATACGCACACACACCCAGACACAGACACAGACGCAGACGCAGAGCCGGAGCAGCAAGACACAAGCCAGGCCAGACTCCCAAACGCTCTCAGACACACGCACAGGCTTTCCTCGAAGTGTTCCTGGCACCTCTCCTCCCCTCCAAACGCATGTCGCCTCGCTGCAACCCTCCGACTAAGCCGGTCTTATAAGTCGCCCAGATGGCGTCTCCGCCCAATGCTGAGCCGCCACGGCGTGCAGCAGCAACCTCCAGCACCAGCACCAGCACCAGAACCAGCTCCAGCTCCGGCTCCAGCTCCAGGGACGAGGGCGCAGGCCTATCGCAGTCACTCAGCCAGCTGTCACTCGGCCAGCGTGGCCCGCGATCTCCCGGCCTCTCGCCATCGCCCTCGACGCCTCAGACGCCCTTAAATCCCCCGGGCCATGCCTCTCCCTCTTCTCCCTCCTCTGCCCGTGCCCCCTCCCTCAGCCCCTCAGGCAGAGACTCGCGAGCTGCAACCCCCACCCTCGTCCGCAAAGCCTCGATGAACTCATTGCATTCGGCCAGTGGCCTCGGCTCTTCGCGGCCTCTCTCCAGGCGCTCCAGCCTGGGGGTCATGTCTCCGGGCTTGAGGGCCTCGTTTAACAATCCCGAGCCCGAGTGGCGGCCCCCGGTGACGCCCAGCTCCGTGGCGAGCGGCCACTTCAAAGACGAGCTCGAGGCCCATCACGGCCCCGTGTCAACGCTCTATACCGAGACTGTTGTCGTCCTCAGCGATGCCGTCTACGGCCACCGCTTCTCGCGCCCACGCACCCCCAAAAGCGCCCTCACCACCATTGTCGAGCGCCCTGAGCGAATTAAGGCCAGTGTACTTGGTGTCTCTGTGGCCTATGTTCGTCTGGGCGAGCGCCACAGCGACGGCGCGCTGCCCATCTTGCCCAAGAGCAATGTCCACATGCTGCCCAGCATCCCCTTTCGCATCCACAAGACGGACCGGAGGTTGTCACTGCTGTCCCCTGCCGTCACCAATGTACATGGCACCAAATGGATGGAGGAGTTCAAGATGATGTGCGAGTCTGCCGAGTCGATTCTGGCTCGCGGAGGAAAGGAACTGCAGAGACCGTCTATCACACGGGGCCCTGACCATGCTGCTCCCGAAACACTGCACGAGGGTGACCTCTACCTTTGCAACGAGTCACTGGAGGCCATCGAGGGCGCTCTCGGCGCAGTGTGCGAGGGCGTGGATGCCGTCTTCTCTGCTGGGCCGCGGCGTGCCTTTGTTGCCGTTCGGCCTCCGGGCCACCACTGCTCTGCCAACCTCCCCTCAGGCTTCTGCTGGGTCAACAATGTCCATGTGGGAATCATGCATGGCATCCTCAATCATGGCCTCACACACGCCGCCATCATCGACTTTGACTTGCACCACGGAGATGGCTCTCAGGCCATTGCCTGGGCGCACAACTCCCGGTCCATGGCCGCCACCAAGAACCATGCCGCCTGGAAGAAGACATCCATCGGCTACTTTAGCTTGCACGACATCAACTCTTATCCTTGCGAAAACGGCGACGACGACAAGATCAAGAATGCAAGTATCTGTATAGAGAACGCACATGGGCAAAACATCTGGAATGCCCACCTCCAGCCGTGGAAAACGACCGAGGAGTTCTGGGACCTCTACGAAACGAAATACTCGATACTTCTCGACAAGGCACGCAGCTACCTCAGAGGCCAAGCGGAAAGGCTACAAGACGCAGGAGTCAGTCCGCGAGCCGTCATCTTCCTGTCTGCTGGCTTTGATGCGAGCGAATGGGAGAGCGCGGGGATGCAGCGCCACAAGGTCAACGTGCCCACTGAGTTCTATGCTCGCCTCACCCAAGACGTGGTCCGACTTGCCGCAGAGGAGGGCCTCTGCGTCGACGGCCGCATTGTCAGTGTCCTCGAGGGCGGCTATAGCAACAGAGCCCTGACCTCCGGCATCATCAGCCACCTTAGCGGTCTCGTGGGGAAGCAGAACGTGCCGCACCGGAGCGGCCTCTCTTTTTCTCAGGGTGCCTACGACGAGGAAGATGACCACATCCCGCACTCCCCAGCTTCGATCAATCCTTACAATCCCTCGTGGTGGTCGGCTGGTGAGATGGACAAGTTGGAAGCCGCGGTAGCGCTCCCTGATATCACGCCCAAGAAGCCGCGTGTTGGTACGCCCCCAACCTACTGTACGCCGACGCACGCTTCTACGGCCAGGGCTGTAGACCCTCTCAGGATGCGACGAAGCATGTCGACTCTGGTCAACAGGTCCACAGTCTCCAGCCGCTCTCCCTCTCCCTCGCCCCCTGAAGTTCCATGGACGATTGCTGCCAGCGAACTATCGAAGCTCCTGATTCCACGGGACCGCCAAACCGACAGCTGCACTTTTGAGGAGTTGAACACCGATGCGGCACGGGTACGACGAGACAGACAGTCCGCTGGCACGCCGGAACTCGACCGATCAACATCGAGGATGTCGCTTCGCGACCGCAAGCCCAGGGCCATTGACCCCATCCAGGAAGAGAATCAGTCTCGGCAGACAAGGGACCGAAGCAAGACTGTGGCCGCAATTGCGGCAGAAAAGGTGAGCATCGAGACATCATCGGTGATCATTCTTCGTCGAACAGCGACTAACATGAGCTGCTAGGCGACCGCTCGCGGACAGACGCCGCAGCCCATCATCGGCATGCCTCCGAAAAAGACCAATCGACGACTTACCGCGTCGGCGGCTGTCCCCACGCAACGCAGCGTCTCCCGTGCCGCAGCGACTAACGATGAACTGCCGCTTCGGCCTACAACCTCCGCGGGGCATATCGCCGGGAGGCCTCTCTCAGTTGCAGGGCACCACGCCCAGAGCTCCGGCCCCTCTGGAAGGATCACCGTCAGAAGATCGCGGCCCACCTCGTCGAGCGGCGAACCTGCCCTTAGGTCACCCATGCTCGAGGCCGGAAAGGAAACTCCTACGGAAGGAACTACGGCACCTACAGTATCAAAGCTGGACGCTACTATTGACGACATGGATAAGATCACCAAAGGCATCAAGAAGATCAAGATCAATTTGATCACCCAGTCGCAGAAGGAGGCTCGGGAGAAGGCCCGTCTTGAGGCCGAAGCCGCTGCCGCAGCCGCAACTGCACCGGGAGAACTGCGTCCCTCATCTGCCAGCACCAACAGATCGGTAGAGTCCGGCGACCTTAAGACACCAAACAGCAGCGTCGGCCGGAGATCGACTATCAACGCCACGTCTCCGGATAGTACCATGCCCGCGCTGTCGACTGCCTCCGGGAGCACCCTGTCAACGCCCAACTTGGAGCACTTTACGCCACGGACGCTTTCCCCCGAAGCGAGACAGGTCGTCCCGAACGTGAGCTCGCCGCGCTCGGCCAAGGCGGCGGATGAGGCCCATGGCTTCCTCCAGTACCAGCCTGAAGGGCCGCCCCCGGTGTCCGTTTCGTCCCAAGAGCCGCTCAAGTGGCTTCCCCCGTCGCTCCCAGCCGGCCCTCCGGCTGTGCAGCCCGGGCTCGTGAAGAAGAGCAGCGCGCTCTTCCAGTACGGCGGCAGCGGCACCATTCCCTTTGCCAAGCAGCCGGCCAACCGAAGCCCGCCTTCTCAGAAGGCCCAGAGACAGCCCAGCGGTTCTGCCAGGGGCACCCTTCCGCCCAAGAAATAGACTGATGATACGAGAATGCGAGATGGAGATGTCTTTGGATTTCTTTTGGTGTTCTTGGATTGGATGGGGCCATGGCACACGGGATCTGGGAGTTTATGTGCTTTTCCCGTTCTTATCTTGCGTTTCTTTTCTTTCTGTTTATTTGGCGCTTCGCTTGCGTTCTCTCCCTTCTTTTGGTCTTGAGACCAATTTATCTTTTCTTAGCTTGTACACCCCTTGTCAAATTACCACCAGTTTGTGGACTGCTGGGCTGCTCTCATTCAGATGATACCCGTTTTCAAACAGAGAAAGAAATCTTGTCGGAAGCCATATATTCTACTTGTTATAGTAACAATTCTATGTTTTGATAGATGCTATCGATTGTGTTTCTTCCATATATCAGATATCCAAAGAGATGATATCCTCCAGTCTAGCATTCTTTGTCACAGCCCACTCTATCTCTATGTCTCTATGAAACAATGAATATAGAACTCATGGAAAGTACTGCCGAAACTCCTTGAGAGACACGGCCACATCGTCGAGCGTCGCCCTCGCGGCCTCTCCCGCCTCGGGATGGCCCTTCCGCTGAAAGGTCCAGACGTGCTCGACGCCGAGGCTCTCGAGGAACGTCAGGCCGCGGGAGTAATTCGTGGACACTTGTGCGATGCCGTGGCTGTCGTCTGACATTGTGAATTTTCCGCCGAGTTGGAGCCATTTCTACAAACCTCATGTCAGCCTCCTCGTTTATAGAGACAGTGGACGAAAAAAAACAATAAAAGTCTGCAGTTATATAGATTTGGGGCAAAGGTGTACGTTACCTCTGAGATGATGCGGCCGGGATAAGGCTCGTCAAGACCCTTTCTCAACGCTGCGGTGTTACACTCTAGCCACGCCCCAATACTCGCCGCATACTCCAAGTTGCGACAGATCTTTTCCCAGACGGCAGGCCAGAGTCTGGGATCCCTCCCGGGGTTCTCGCTCATAAGGCGGATCAGATCGAAGTGGCCCACGATGCGCGGCTTCAACGCTTTCAGCATGTCGAATTGCAGATCATAGTAGTCCTCGAAGAGCTGCTCCTCGGAGCCATTTGACGTGGCGGCGACGGCGGCTGCGTAAGTTGGCCGGTCGTAGTCGATGGGGATGCCGTGGACGTGGTGCACGGAGCCGATGAAGTAGTCGACGAGCGGGGAGGAGTCGAAGAGGGAGAGGACGTGGGAGGTGTAGGCGGGGCGGATGAATTCTGCTTCGAAGGCGATGAGGATGTGGATTTGGGGGGCGTATTGGAGTTGCAGGCGGCGGGCTTCGAGGAGGTAGGATGTGTGGAGGTGGGGGAGGGTTTGGAGGGAGGTTTGGGGGTCGGAGAGCTGTTGGAGAGTTAGTTTCATGAGTTTGATGGGGGTGGTTGGGTGAGGGTGAGGAGATGATGGAGATGAGTTGTGATTGAGTGAGTTTTGTTGACATGTGAAAATCTGGAGAGGGGGTAGGGGTTGATGGAAGGGATGAAATGCTTTGTGACACAACATGTCCAAGTAAGTATTATCGGGGGTACTGGAACATCAAAGAGACATGCACAAAGGAGTACAAGAAGCACACGACGCACCTCTTCAGGATACAGATCCCTCTCCTCATAGCGAGGCATATGCTCCGTAAGACCCATGGTCTTATACCCAAGAGAAATGGCATGCAGGACAATGTCCTCGAGCTGGTCGACGGCATGGCCAGGGCAGAACTGGCCCGAGTGGGAATGCATTGTGAAAGCCATTGTGACTGAGCTTCACTTTATTACCGAGTAGAAATATTGAAAAAGAGTGAGAGATCGTGGAGTGAAGATGGAATTGAGTTGAATGACGCTGTTTATGCTCTATTTTTTCTGTTAGCTGCGAGAGCGCCGGGGAAGTTAGACGGGAGGCCCACAATTTCTTCGACGTTGGGACGGATTTGGCCATTTTGGGGGTCCGTGAGAGAGTGCTGGGACATGATTGGCTGGCTTTCGAAGAGCGATCTGGTCTCTATCCAATGACGTGTGAGCAGAAGAGGTCGTTTCACTATAGAAAGCAGACATCGAAAAGCTGAGCTCTGTTATACGGGCAAGATGAAAATGAAATTGAATAAAACAGTTGCTGATGTGCATTTACACACTTGCCTCGCAGCTGAACGAAACGAATTGCTGCAGTGAAACACCAGCCACAGACAATTGATACCACCAGCCACAGTCTCCCGTGCGGTACGTGGCTTGCCGAGGCGGATTTCCATCGATATGACAGCGTCTCTGATTGGCCGCTACATGTTACTCTATCTCTTGGCTCTTGGGAACTCCTCAAACAGGAAAGAGGGACAGACCCACTTCCTGTCGACAGCGGAATTAAGCTTCATTGTGGGAAGGAGCACGCGGGCTTAGAGTTATTCATTCTGTCTCGGAACCTTGACCGGCATCTGCAACTCTTTTTTTTTCTTTCTGTTTTCTTCTTCACCAGCGTCATCATCATCGTCGACTTGAAACCGCTTCAACGGACTCTCAGATGTATCTGAGCATTGCTGCCTGCGTATACGGGGAACGATGACAAGACCAACGGGAGACGGCCGGCAATTTGGTGCCAAACAACCAGCGACAAGTTCAGGTGAAAGGATCATGCATAGCCGTCGAAATCCGCAAGGAAGAGATGGGAAGAGACACGGACCATGACTTGACTGAGATGTTTGTGTTGTGCCGCTCCTGGAAATGCGCCTCTCCTGGAATTGCGCCTCCTATGTCAAGCCGCCTTGAAAGTGTGTTCGGTTCTGTCCGTCATTCCCGGTCTGAGGAGCATCTCGTGCATATGACCGCGCACCTCCGCTTGGGGCGCAAAAGGCGGGCCTTCACTGACATCTCGGGACACCGGCAACGGCTGCGCGACGCTAGACTCAACTCGATTAGCAGCGCAAGGATGGGGGACGGGCCTATTCCGCGCTGGGTGTCTTTGCAGCTCGGTGACATTGCCAGGGTTTGTTGGAGCTTTTGTCGTGATGCTGAAGGGGAAGACGAAAAGAACCGGTTCGAGTGCGTGCCAGCTACCCAGCTTGACTGCCATTTCGAACCACTTCCATCTCAGTCGTTTATCCCTCATCGTCATCCAGAGTTAAATCGCTACAAAAGGTCCGCGGAGTGGCGGGGGAGCGCTTAGCATCCAATATTCTGTAGGCTGAATTGGGCCCTTGTTGTCCTAAAGTGCAGCTGGACGTGGACGCCAAACCCAATGTGACGAGCCTCCAATCAGCGCCCTGTTCCCGACGGAGAAAGTTGGTGTGCTTCGTGTGCTCTGCTCTGGCAGGCGGGGAACCTTTTGAGCACTGGCAGGTCGTCGAGAATGCCTCGCCCATGTCAGTACATACACGAATGAGGCGGCGACATGTGCACGACCCCTGCGAGCAATCAATGGCCCGCTCCCAGGCGCACGATGCTACTCCGGAGTGGTATTAGACGCTCTCGGGGCAGCCCTTTTCCACGAGGGTAGCTAGCCGGTATGGCTTTATAACAACGGCTGGGATGCCAGATGAAAAATCGGGCGCGGCTTTGCACCTCGTCTGTCTCTCGTGTTTCGATTCTTTCTGTAGGAGACAGAGGCGCGTCCAGCCGGGTGAAGCCCCTGAGCCGGACCCGATCATCATGGCAAAGATGCGGAATCTCCCAACTTCGCTCGCGCTGCTCCTCTTCGTATCGACTGCCTCAGCTCTGCGCATCCGAGGTCGGCCAGCAGATCCTCAGGCTACGCCAGTCGCGTATCTGTCAAATGCGGCAGCGCCGCCCATCATCACTCCCGGTCCTTCCCCAGAACTCTTGGCCGACTTCAAGTTTGCGCGCGCGGTGCCTACCATTCCGGCGTGTGCCACTGACTGCGTCGCTTCCGCTGTCACCAAGTCGACAAACTGCAAGCTGGGAGATACCTTGTGCGAATGCAACGCCGCGGACGTCATCAACAAAGGGGCAGCCTCTTGTGTCCAGAGCGCCTGCGGATATGTTGGTGCTGTCCGTACGTCGCCATGGAAAGCCTGATGTCCATCGTCTGGAAGTGGAAGCTGACAAGTCCCAATAGAGGCCCAGGTGGCGGGTGAGCAGCTGTGTATAAGTGTGCTTGCTGGTCTCATTCCCGGCACAATGTCCGAGTCTACCCCTGAGGCCACTGCCACCAACGACGACAATAACACGCCCAGCCAGTCGTCTGGCTCCTCCCCATCAAAGGGGCTCTCTTCACCTTCGAACAAAACATCTCCAAGTGCCGGTGGCACGTCATCGGGAGGCTCTGGAGGCTCGTCAGGGGGTTCAGACGGCAGCTCAGACGGAGGCAACAGCGGGTCATCAGGAGGGTCGGATTCTGCCCACTCAGGTGGCTCATCCGGCTCTGGAGCTCTCCCGAAGCACAAAACGCGACTCTCCGGAGGCGCCATTGCTGGCATTGTCGTTGGCGCTGTAGCCGGCATCGGCCTCGTAGCCGCCGCCATCT
>JAMAKC010000067.1:103611-134622 GCA_023628735.1 Trichoderma sp. PF4103 | reverse complement strand
ATCACCCCCCCATCACTTTCTTTCGCACCCCCAAACCCCCCCCCCCCCCCCCCCCCCCGCCATCGACTCTGCTCTTGTATTGGCTTGATGAGGAAGCAGGCCGTCTTCGGCCACTCGAGCATGTCCATGCATGACACCTCAAGCTCTTCGTTTGGTCCCCCAGTCCTCACATCTCTATTTTCCTCGTCATTTTCGATCCCAAGCTCTCCCGCGGTTTGTGCTGCTCCTCAACGGCAAAATCGGCTTCTGTCTGCCCATCCCTAGTGGCGAGGTGGCCCGTCACGCCTTTCGCTGGCCGTCCAGCTCTCCACCGACCAACACGGGCATCCAGAGCGTTGCATCGTCCTTTTTTCCAGCTGCAGGTCTAGGTTGCTAGATTCCATGTTGCCTATCAATGATGCATGCATACCTGCCTCTATATAATACCTTACAGCAACACTTGTTAACAGCTGACATAGGTTTACAGACACTCTCACACTGTCTACACAACGGCAAACAGCAGTCTGGTATCAGCTTACGACACGCTTCACCTCCAGACAGCACAAGACAAGACGAGCAACACGCTTCTAGCGGCTCCTTTCGAAGCCTCACCTATCCGCATGCTTCTTCTACCTGGACGCTAATGGTGTCGCTAACCGGCACACGGCAACCCTGGCTCGTGGCTCGTCGTCGAGGTCCCACCGGATGGCTGGCGATCGGCTTGGACGGCACGCGAGAGCTGCTCCCAAGGCCAGCCTCTTCTCATCAGTCATCGGGCTGCGGGCGAATAGGAAACCAGCGTCGGCGTTTGAAGCGTCGCTCGACGACAGCTGCGGGCTGCTCAAGCTGCTGAAGCTGCCCAAGATTGCCGAAACAGAGTCATGCAGAGTTACGAACTCGTCCGGGTGCATAAGAATCTGGTCCATGCGATACATGTATAGTACAGGGACCGGGAGCCGTCATGTACGAGACACGATGATAATGGCGGAGAGCACCTCTGCCTTCGTGCTCCGTACAAGGTGCCACAAGCGTCATGTCAGGTCGTTTCTCGTGCCGTCTTGGTGGCTCATCTCTCTACGAGTATGGTAGGGCAACGATGCTGCGGTACACCATTCTTTCTCTGACATTTACTTGCTCTTTCAGCGCGAAGCTGCGCATGTCACCTCGATGGCCCTCCGGCTCTCGCTGCTGTCGCCAAAAGCGCCATTCTTTGATACTAACACGTCGGACCCTGAGCAACTGCCGCCGTGGTTCGAGCATTCGGTAGTGACGGCTCCATATCTACGGCACTACTATCAGCTTGCTCCTGCGAAGGACATGGGACAGACGCAACTCCACTGCCGAACCTGGATCGTGGCCATTCAGATCGCTGTCATCCTGGCTGTTGGTCACCTCGGGCGGGATTCGGCATGCCAATGCCTCCATGCCAGTGTGGCCGGTCCATGCAACGTCCAGCTTGTCACAGATTGTGCTTGGCTTGTGATTTGGTCTTAGTCTTTGTTCTCAATCATCAACCATGGCTCGTCACGTCCACGGGCAATTACACATACCATCTCACGCAGAGGAAACACCTGTGCTCTACCCGAGGCGACATGTCCCCACCCAAACAGAAAGAGACAAAGACGATAGACGAAACACTTCCCCAGCTTCTCCATGTTCATCTCTACATGGGGTCAGCCATCATATCTGATAACATTGGCCTCCATTGGCATTTATTTGCTGACGCGTTTGCAGACCGAAGTGCCCTAGCTTCGAGTCCTTTTTGATCTCAAGGTGGCTATCAACACGGAGCACCTCCATCGAGCACCCGCTGTTTGTTCAATGAACATGAAGTCTGTATGGACCACCGATGCGCTTCTAGTACTGACAAGTGCACGGAGACACAACCCAACATCTCAGAGACATCCGGGGTCAAGTAGCGAGGAACCGGTAGACTACCTCCATGTACAGGTGTCCTAGCCACTCCCCGTCACACTCGACTCCGGATCATGGCGACCGTCTGTTGCTCTTCTATGGTTCATGTCTGAATGAGGTAAACCAAGATAGCCATCAAGTGGCGTCGCTGATAGACTGAAACCCTGGAGGGTGTCTGACGCACACTGATGTTGGATCAACCTGCTCAGAGCCGACCATGTCTCGGAAGTCAGAGGGTTCAAAGCAAAGCCGACGAGCTGGCTGAAGCATACATCAAGCCGACCTCCTTGCTGTATACCGCATTCAACCACTCACAGAGGATGGTTTGAAGGATGTATAGATTCGATCCTCGACACAGTCCACCAGCCTTCCATCTGCTCGGGGCTTCGACGATGGGCGAACAACCCGTTTGGTAGCTCTTGACGCTCTCGTCCCTTGAGCTGAGCAACCACCAATCGGACCTCTCGCGATATAATCCAGGGTGTCATGCCGAGTATCGCTCGATAGGCTCCGGAGACCCCCGAAAAATAGATGGAATCATGGAGGCATCGGCTGATGAACATGTTCCCACGGGCGGTCGGTGGCAGGAGCTTCCCTCTGGCCTGTGTCCTCGCGAACCACATGCGCGCTGAATCTCCTCGTCATCTTGATGCCGTTCAATATGAGCTCCTCCACGCTGTCCTCCTCGGCATCACGTCGGGCGGCACGCCCTCGCGCGCTGCTGGCAAAGCCGTGTGATCCGAGGGAATAGGTCTGGCCGGATTTGCCCGTGTCTGTCGTGTCTTCTTTTCCGAGTCCGAACAGTCGAAGAATTCGCCTCGTGATCGGGACCCAGACGATTGGGAGGCCTGCATGAAACGCTCAGTCAATACTGAATCAAAAGGTTTACATGGAAGAGTGATCCGTCATGGTTGGTAGAGTTGGAGAACAGACGTACAAGCACACATGATTCCAACATTGGTCTCGACAAACGTCCAGCTGTTTGATACGGCCTGGTAGTCTGTACGGTCGTCAGTATGCTTTGTATCAAGATGGCAATGAGGAGTCTTCGGTTGTTCTTGGACTGACAAGTCTGATCCGCAGCCGTCGTTTGTGGCGACACGGTAATCATCCGAATCACCGTGCAAGCAATGACAAACACCCCGAGGCTGAACAGGGCGCAGAGCAACAGCTTCCTCGCCAGCCGCAGTTGCAGTCGTCGGATCTCGTTGACCGGTAGCCCGATGATGAGGATATCCGTCACAATGTTCAAAACAGATGTCGCTTTTGGTTACCCACACGTCAGCAAAATGGCCCGGATAGCAAAGAGCGAGAAACTACCGAGTTCCTCTTGTTTGGTTTCCGGGACTTACAATACCAGATGCTGATGGAGTTGACGCAGACGCCGGGCAGGGTCTTGCGCCAGGCCTTTTCGATGGGCTTGCAGGCGAAGACGGTCATGAGCACGGCGGCGAAGGTGTAGGCGACGGTGACGCCCACGACGCTGATGACGGCGATGCGGAACCTGTGGCCGGGGAAGATGCGCAGGTAGAGCATGCCGAGAGACGTTTTGGTGAGGCATGTCGCGACTTTGTAGAGGATCTGGGCGGCAAAGAAGTACTGCTGCTTGTCAGAATACGGGCCTTTTCCTCCTCAAGTTGTTGCTCGATTTGTTGGCGGTGGTTCGGTATACCTTGAAGGCGAGGACCTTGTGGTCTTGGTCGAGCTGGTTACTGTGAAGGCCGAATCCGTTTCCAGCTTCTGTTGGTTTTCTCTTCATGTTAGCCACGAGAGCCCATGGTGACCCTCTTGGGGAGCGGAACAGCGAGATTACCAGAACGAACCTCCGTTGTAAGCAACCGTCATGCAAGCAGACAGGGCCTATCTCACAGAATCCAAGACACGAACAAGTCAGACAATCATTCGGTCCCATCCAGCAGACACAAGGCATCCATACCAGCGCCACTACAATCAGGACATCGTCGGCCCCATACGCCTTTGTGTGGAAATGTCTCGTCAACAGCCTCAGTATAACAAAGAAGCCGGCCAGGCACACAAAGATGATGGAGAGGTGAGCCAGGTTCTCGCCTCGCGGATTCGGGTCCCCATCATCGATAGCATCCCGCCTGCTCAACAACGGCCCGTCGATGCCGAGATCGATCATGGCATGCGAGGCAAAGAGCGTGCTCCGGGGAGAAAGAATGCCGGGGGAAGGGGGAGATGTCTCACAAGCACGCAGATCAGGACATTGTTCCCTGTCTTCCTTTCTTTGTGTCCTCGCGAACGACGAGGGGGGCGGGCACGTGTGGCTTATACATATACTAGGTAGTATGTCCTGCTCTACTCCGTAGGTTTCCCGTACGTTCCTGTTTGGGTTCGGCACTTGTGCCTGTGGAGGAAGGATTGCATTCCTGTCGTTACATTTGCATTCCATAGGCTGGGGGAGCCGGAAAGTAGAACTAATCGCCATCCCCGGCTCTTTGCGGCGTTAACCCCTGGTGGGCTTGCTGCCAGCAATATGTAATTCTATGAGCCACTGCAGCAACATTTTGGAGCGCTGCTGCAGCATCTTTTTGGAGACTTATGAATCTCGGGGCCTTGTGTCGCCGAGTCGCATGGACGGCCGGCTGGTCTTCCGTGCTGTGTTGACATGATGCAACTCTGCGAGTCATGCAGGCTTACAGTTGGTTCTTATAACGGACAGCTGTCTCTTTGCAAGATGCAACATGACTTTCCAGAATGCGAGGAGGCTACTTCATGGTTCTGCTTCGCATGAAGAATGTGCTGTCGATGTGTCTTCCTCGGAGTCGGGTAGGCTAGCTGGACATGCTCGACTACCTACCTTACCTAGTCTGGAGGTTGCTGTTGGTCTCTACTAGTTTTTGACACACATGCCAGTCCTCCAAAGCCAAAGCAACCGGAAAATGATTTCCGTATACGAGCAGCGAGCTAATGCAAGGACGAACCCCGGTTTCTCGGTTCCCGCTGCATCGCAGTGAGAGACCAGTTGCTGTCATCTGGGGTGGGCTTATGTTCTTGGGGGTTTGTGTGTAGGCTAAGTTTTGCAATCGACCATTGTTCAAAAGCAAAGACGTGGAACTTTGATAGGCTTCTATTAACGAAGCATTAGCATGATGAGAGTGACTTGAGGCTACAGCGAAATGGGGAGGAATAGCCTCTTCTCTTCTCCCCCCCTTCCTAGCAAGTCGAGAGAGCTACGCATCTCCGGAACCCAACAGGATAAAACGTCCCCTCCAGGGAATCTGCTCGGAGTAATCATCGGACTCCTTGACCGGCGTGCCAGCAGTGGAACTCTGCAGGGATCGCCAGCACGCCTGACTGAATCCTTCGGGCCTCTCGTCTGGGTACAGGTAGTATATCCGCTTGGGATGTCACTGTGCAGACAAGGTGACCAAAACAAAAGTGCTTGTTGTTTTTGAAGGGCGCCCTCTGCCACTGGGAGACAACCTTGCTGCCAGTGATCCTCAATTTGTCTGGCAGAGCTGTTGGCTCTATCGTCTTGGTTCAGGATAGGACAGGTTGAGCTTCCTAGCTGGGCTAGAACTGCAGATATGGTTCAAGCGAACGTCAAATACCTAGGCGACGCGATGCCACTTGAACACCCTGTTACCCGTAGAATGAAAGAGAACAGATTGGGTAGACATGGGTAATACGGCTCGGGCCTAGCCGGACACTTGAGAAATTACTGTCTTCCTTTTGTCGACAGGCATCGCAAATAGAAGTCCAAGTATTGCAGCTGGGCAGACCAATCTCAGATTGGAAGCCGAATTATTTCCTTTACAAATATATAGTTCTATTCCATATTTCCGCAAGACGAAGGTGTTGCATGCTAATGATCGTGTCCAACGGTAAGGGGTAATGCGAAGCTGCAGCAAAAGTCTGCCTAGGATTCATCTGTCGACTCATCGTTCAATGTAGACACAATATCGTGGAATACAGTCTGTAGCCGTAGTCGCGGCAGGAGTATGAAACGCTGGTGGTATATAACTTTGCCTAATTCGAGACGAAGGAATGGCTCAAGTCCCAATATGTTGGGCGACTGACTGGCTTCGGGCGTTACGTTCTGTATCTAGACCCCTATGAGGATAACATGTAATTATGTCTCTGGATCGCGACGCAAAGTCATCAATGTAATGGGATTTGAAAAGTTCCGAACTCCCTTCCTTCATTCGGGCAACCGGCTCAGCGTCAGAACGGAGTTGTCGGATTTGCTGGGATCGGTTGTCAACCGTTGGCTTGTGATGCTCGATATCTACCTACTGCTCTCCTTTCCCAAGACAGAGGGCAACCGTAAGAAGGACAAAAGCAATGGCTGAGGATGAGTGGGCAGCTTACTACCGAGTTGAAGAGCTTCGGGGTCGAAGCCATGGAGCTGGTGCTGTTGGCGTATCAGCTGGCTGAAGCAACCACAAGCACTAATGAGCTGCGGTAACGCTATTGATCAAAGGACTGACGAACACGTTCGATACATACAAGAGAAGCCTGAGATGTTTCGCTGGCACATTGACATAAAGCATGTTCAGCAAAACAGGGTAACACCGAGCAGCCTGTGCTGTTTAAAAACATCTAACAGAGAAGTTTGTCTGCTTAATCCCCGTCAACCCCATTCATAGCAATCCGCAAATGCATTGGGCTGTACATCATGTTCTGGAAGATGGAACACTTCTTTTCGAATAGCAATCGGCCGTCAAGACAGTGATTCGACTGCAGAAGCTCGCAGTTGGAGAGAAAACCTCACGATGCCGAACTCCGCCACTATCGCCTCGACCTGGTCCGCTTTCGGCCAGGCCCCCTAGCCAGAATTCCAGTTCAACGTTGCACCAAATGGCTTTCACCCAACTGAGGGTGACATTGTCGCAAACAAGACCAAAACAAGGGACCTTTTTCTTTCACTCTCCGTTCAATTGAAGTGGCTCCTCCCAGCTACTGATTCATACCAAGCAGCGATATCAACCGCTTCCCCCGCATGCTTCTCCTGCCAATTCTTTGCTACACATGGGTTAGCTCTGGCAAGGACATGGGAAACCGACTGAATTCTCCCGAATTGCAAGATGAGCCGCCGCAGGTAGAGTGTGGACACAGGGAAGGGAGAGTCTGAGACATAAAACCGCGCTGCCAAGGACCATCCCTCCGCGATCCAGGTCTGAAGACGTGGGAGGATAGACGGAGCAGAAACAACGACAGTTGCCGCTTGCTCTTGTCGTCCTCGGGATCCCTTTCCATCGACACAATGAAGTCGCGTTCTCTCGTGCTGGCCGGCCTCGTGGCTTGCGCTCAAGCTCTCGACACGGTCCAATACGGCGCCTTGTGAGTTCTGTTGTGTGTTTCTGTCGCGGGGCTTCCCCGATGTTGTTGTTCCTCGTCGTCCCAGCTCGCCGTATCCTCATCTCTCCCGAATACCTGTCTTTGACGCCTTTCAACTGACAGAGTCGCACATTCCGCAGCTTGGCCACGGCCACCTACTCAGTCGCCAACCAGCTCGGCTTCTTCACTGAGAACGGGCTCAACGTCGTCTACAACCAGGTTCCCAACAGCACTGCCGCCTTCGCGTCCATTCTCAGCGGCGAATACGACATCTTGACAGCGACGGTGGACAATGCGCTTAACTACCGCTTCAACCAGAACCAGAAGGTGACTGTGCTCGGTCAGTTGGATCAAGGACCAGATCTGGTGCTTGCGTCGATTCCGTCCATCACCAGCATCGACCAGCTGAGGGGGAAGCCGATCATTGTCGATTCGCCGCTGAGCGGATATGCGTACCTGCTGCAGGATGTTTTGGCGGCGCATGGCTTGACGTTGGCGAACAACGATTACTACTTCATGGTGAGTTGGCGGCTAACTGGAGCTCTTCGAATAGAGACGACGCTGGCAAGGCAACATATCTAACGCATTGGTTCCTTTGTTTCCATATAGACCGTCGG
The DNA here is from genome assembly GCA_023628735.1 of Trichoderma sp. PF4103. Taxonomy (NCBI): domain Eukaryota; kingdom Fungi; phylum Ascomycota; class Sordariomycetes; order Hypocreales; family Hypocreaceae; genus Trichoderma; species Trichoderma sp. PF4103. Next base: position 126,808 of record JAMAKC010000067.1, on the reverse strand, counting down.
CGGAACTCCCCAGCGATACTCGGCCCTCGTCAACGAGGCTCTACCCAACGGAACGGCCGTCTACGCCACAATCCTCACCTACCCCTTCACCGTCGAGGGCCAAAACCTCCCCGCGGGCCAGGCCCCCAACATCCTCGCCCGCATCTCCGACGTCGTCTCCCCCATCACCTCGAGCGCCTTCACCATCCGGGAGTCGTCCCTGGCGAACAAATCCGAGACGGCCCTCCTGACCCGCTTCATGGCCTCCATGTACGCCGCCAACAAATTCCTGCTCACCCCCAAGAACAAGGCGTGTGCCGTCCGGGCCCTCGTCAAGCAGCTGGGCGTCTCGCAGGACATCGCCGCGCAGGAATATGCTTCCGCTGTCAACGGACTGTCGGGAGAGGTTTCGCCGCCGCTTAACGACTTTTCGGTCAGCAAGACGGGCATTATGAACGATGTTCAGGTCAGGCTCCAGTTCGGCGGCTTCAGCACGCCGGCGGATTTCAACTTTACCGCAGCTTTGGTTCCGGGCAAGGGGAAGCTCATTGACTACTCTGTGAGGAATGCTGCCGTTGCGCAGTATCATAAGCATCCGTTGAAGGGCAACTGTACTTTCCCTTACGGGGCTTAGATGAAGAGAGCGTAATGTGATATCTGGGGGTGTTTTCATACACTTCATATAGGGTTTCACACCTTCATAGAGTCAACTCGCGCCGTCTTTGGTGCGGCAGAAGGCGTAGTATAAGGGTTTTGGCCCGTTCAACTCTTTTGCCTTCCTAAGACGAGTTGTCAATGACGGAGATTCTTCTTTGACGGATGATGTACGCCATGACTTAACTTCTAGTTGATACGCATGCGTTTCGATGACATTACATTGCCTCGTAGTCGAATGTCTTTCAGATTGACCCCAGCAGCTGTGTGGACGTAGAGCTCACGAAATGCCAGTAGTCATGTTAAAAGAAGACGAAGATGCTTTCGTGCCATCAACATTGCAGCGTAGAGGGGACTACCGAGCTCAATATGTGCACCCGAAGCAGGAGAGATGATGGTCTGGGAGTTCTCGAGAAGCATTCAGCGAGTCAGCATGTATAATGGTCAGCGCAGCACACTCCACTACCGTTCAAGCACAACACTGAAAGAAGCCACATTCTTCTAATAGCAAACTCGACTCTTGTGAGTTGGACGTCAGGAATTCACTAAGTTGTCCTTTGGGCAAGCAGTTCTGGGAGAGATGTCTGGAGACTGTTGAGACAGTATACGCCAACAAGTATAGCTATGACCACGACTATTAGGAACCGCCAGGCATATGCAAAGACCAGCCGCAAGCAATCGACGTCATTGGGCCTCTTCGGATGTTTAAAACTCAAGCATATCTATATATATCACAGATTAAGTCACCATACTTGACGGGCTTCCACCATACTCAGCCGGCGCGGAAGTTGGAGTCCACGAATCAATTCAACAGCCGTTTGCACTGATGTCGTTGGACTGGGGCAACACATCCTCCAACCAAATTTGAAAGGTCATGCCAACTCCGAGTGAGACGGTCTTGTCTTAGGAAAGGCTATAGTGATTCGGAGTATAATGGCCTGTTGGCCCTGACGTAGCAGTGAAGCTTCCTCCGTCTCGGAGTTCAGATGACCTTTTTGGTGACTAATTCCTAATTTTAGAGAGATCGTGATATATGATACATCGGAAATCACTTCTGGCGAGCTTCCTGTGATCGAGATCTACGATTCGAATCGACATGGGCATCAGATCAGGAACCTTGGCAAAGTCTCGGCTTGAGAGTGACGGAATACGAGGTTTACGGTCAAGGAAGAGTCAATATTCAGTAGCATCAATTTCACCTGATGCCTAGAATAGAAAATCAACCTAATGTTGTCTTCATTTGTAACCCTGCCACTGTCATGTAAAACAAGCGTTGTCCATCCGGTGCCTATGAGGTCGTGACTCCTGATACATACACCCAGAACTTTGATATGTCTTACACGACTACACCCATCAATACAATGACCTACTCGATGGGTGCAAGATAACCCAATGTAGTTACAAAACTTCAATCATGATACATCATCACATCCCTCTCATGAAATGCAGGGTGTAATAGTACAGACCGAGGAAGTCTCAACCTCACGAATCCCTTCATCGTTCACGGCATTTCTGCTGTCGCCAGTCATTTGAGCCCACAAGCAGCAAGTCTCGTGGTCCATGAAGCAGTCTGCCGTTTGAATGTAAAGAGCGTGCAAGGCAAAACTCCATGATTTGAATTCATGCAGTTAATCTGGAGAAGCAAAGTTGAAGCAGCATCCACAGCAGACAAGAAACACCGCTGCATTCATGCAGGCCCCCACGCGGGAAAATGCACTCGGATGCCAATACGAAAGTTCTGCATCGCTGGACACACGCAACACCCTCTCACGCAGTGTGCATACAATCAATGGCCCCCGGCAATCCCAGGGCCGAAAGCCGACAGCTCAAAGTAATATTCTTTTCAACTCACCCAGGCGTTTTCCGCACATGCATCGGACCGGTTCACGAGAAGCGTCTGCCCATTGAAGACAGTCTGAGGGTGTCGAAATATATACGCATGTGTAGTCGGTGCCAGCAACGAGATATGAAGAGAAAGATATCACCAAGTACCGCAGATCAGGCATCAATTTGCCAGCTCACAGGAAGAAGTAGGACCAATCCATGCAAAGAGCAATCCTTCCCGCCTCAAGCAAGATAGCCCAGCGGCATTTATTGACTGTTTTTCGCCGCCGTTGTCGTGACACTGCATTGCCCTTGACTGTGTCCTGGAGAAGCACGAGAGGAAGCGAGAGGCCTCAACACCCGTCAACAGACGTCACGCGGTGTGGTTTGATTGGGGGTGCTGAAGAGGCAAAGCCTTATCCTTGCTCATGCAGACATGCTACTGCACAGACAAAGGCTCCCAAAGAACCAGTACCGGGCAGCTTGGTGTGCGTGTGTGTGTGTTCCGTTTCCGAAGGGCCCCCATCTTCGCTTATATGCGATGCTACCTGCCTTGCATGCATGAAGAAGAAGAACAAAAAAGGACCCCAACTGGTTCGGAAGAGAGACTCATGCCTGTCCCGGGAGGAGGGGGAATCACCGACCTATTCAACCGGCATGAAACCTTGTGCAACCTGCAGACACCGAACCGCTTGTCAAATTAGAGACCTGCTTGTTCAGGGCAAAAGCAACCAACGAGATGAAGGCCGGCCTCTAGTTTCTTTCCTCTCTGCTTGTCTCTCGAGAAGGGTCCCCGAAATCCTCCTACTGTCTTGAGGGAGGGTGAGCGGGATGCATATGGACAGGCAAAGGAAAGGCAGGCCAAGCCCTGCTCGTTCTTCTCCTGCACAGCGTCACGCCACTGCTTTGGACACGCCCTCCCCCTTGTACCCGTTTCCCTTTTGCTCGTCTTGCGGGATCCCACTTTGAATGTTAATGTTCTTTCTTGAGTTCATTTATCTGCGAGCCCGCCTGTCAGACGCCTATCGATCCATCCCGGTGAGGCGTGAAAGGACCCTTACTTACAGCACCACGACGTGCCCCCATCTCATTGCTAGATTACTGATCTGTAACTCCGGAACGGAAGAGCTTCTTGTACGAGTGCCGCTGTCTTGCTACTTGTGGTTCTATCCCTACTCCCCAAAGTAAGTGAGTACATGCGATGCAGAGTACATGTACGCATTGCCGTCTAGCTCAGCCGCGAGCAACACAGGCGCCTCGCATTCTAAACGAAAAGGGGGGGTGATCGGAAGAGGGAGGTCGACGACGACAAGTGCAGAGCGGCTGCCAAATGCACAACCACCCCCTCACACCCACGCAGCCCTGTCGAATGAGACCGAGGGTCGAACGTGCAAGCAGTGCACAAACGGGAGCACAGACTCGAGGCGAAGAAACGCCATCTCGGAGGCTTCGACCAGATCGGTCCCTCCCTCCGGGCTGGCTTTTGACTCGGCCGGTTCGGCCGAGGGAGAACCCGTCATCGTGCATGGCCTGGCCGCGATGTCAACAGTTGCTAAAGATACAGCTAGAACGTAAACTACTGGGGTAGAGGGGGGCGGCAGACGCAAGCCTTCTTCTGCCATGTGGCTGTTTTGGTCTTAGTGATGATTCTACGTTGACACACTGCCGCACTAAGAACGGAACAGACGAAGGACGGGGGAGGAGAATACCTTGGACGGAGAGGGTGAGAAGGTGACCTGTGGAAGTATTTTGTCCCCATATCGGGCGATATATTTGTGACAAATTGAACAAAGAGGGGGCCAGTCACCAGAGTTTTGCCCTGTCACAATCATTGCCCAACCTCAGCCCTATATCACATCTTCTTTGTGGCCTTTCGTCGGCGTTGTTTCTTCATGTGGTTCGTTCAGCCAAGACGGGGAAATCCCCCGATACTACTAAAAGAAGCTGCGGGGATTGTGTGACGATTTTGAAACTTGTCAATATGAAACTCGTAGGAGCATCCAACGCAAATCTGCTGAATAAGGGGGGGTGGAGGGGGGTTCTGGTGAATACGCCTCGATGATGAGATTGATGATGTGAGGCTACTGCCGAACAATGATCTTGGGCGTGTGTCTTGTGTCAAGTTTCGAGGCGGATGGGACTTTGCTCAAGCACAAACAAACGAGAATAACTCACGGACGCTCCGAATGAGCACTTACTGCTTCTGGTAGGTCCTACTTCACAAGCTGTTGGATCACGGAATGGCGTCTGGGCTTCTAGAAGGTTTCTTTTCGACCCACGGACAAGGCTTACTCTCCAGACTAGCTTGCTCCAGAGTGCACGAGTAAGTTGCCGTGTTGGCCATGTGCCAGTCCTGACGCCCCAAACGCGGGAAGACGAAAGGGAAGGGAGAGTGACGGTAAGAAGGGGGGGTGTTCACCTTCTCTCTCCGCTTGTCAGCAGAGATGATCCGGATATGTCACTGATTCCCAATCTGGGTGTTCGTCGTGAAAGACTTGCCCGCGTTGGGAGCTTATTGCTTTGGCTACAGCACATAAGCTTGTTGCTTTTTGTTGCTGGTGTTTGATCTGGGGCCTAAGCAGCAGGAGTGTCAGTTGAGCATAATGCTGCGGAACTTGCCGTGCTTATTCGTACAATCGAGATCAAGAAGTTGAACTGACAGCTATGTTCACAGGCTTATCCCAGCGTGCTTGACATGGACTAGCACTGCAGCGGCTCCAGTCGAACAGCTCCTAGCAGGATCATTGACTCGACCTCGGACAACGCGAAGAGCGAGATAGAGTCAGGCACGGCCCGGAACACTGAGTCGGACACAGCTCCGGGGCCATACACGGCAGTGCCTCTCGGTAGTTGCAAGTTCTGGTCTCTGACTATCACAGCTGTCTCGACAAGTGACATGCCTGGCCTCATGCTGCGCAGGTTTCTTTGCGGCAAGCGGTGACAACACCATAAGCTGAGCATAGCACATGCCAAGACGGCGTTGGGTAAAGAGTCACGTCTCTCTCTTGGCCCGAGTTCCTTGACGGGCGTTTTCGTTGCCTCTTCTCCATGGGGTCATGGTGACGGGGCATCAGCGGGATGAGTTAGACGATTTGGCAACGGCCCCGAATGGGTATTATTAACGACGTTAAAGCTGAGTTTGCGAGGCTTTATGGGATGCTGGTCCACAAAGGCCTAGAATGGCAACCGCATAAGATCAACGGGAAGCTGTCGTCGTCACTAATTAGCAACATATCTCAAATTCTAGATCATGGCCAAAATAGACCATGGAGCAAAAATACAGGTCAACGTGGGAGAGCCGGTGGGAGAGGCACGGCACATGGCATACGGCCACATGGCAACGGAAAAACGTGGCGGCAAACCCCGTCATCATCCCCAGAGCTTACGGCATGTAAGGCTGTCTGTCGAGAAAGGCGGGAAATTATAGCCCGCAGAGGCGGACGAAGGAGCCTCAAAAAGGAAGAAATGGAGAGCCAAGGAAAAACCTTCCTGTCACTGAGCCGTCCTCCGAGCCTATGGGTGCCGGGCTGTTGCACAACACGTCGACGTCCTCGCTGGCGGCGGGTTGCTGCTGTTGCGTTCTTGAAGGAGTGTCTGCGTTTTCATGTCCCGACCCAGTGCGTATTCGAAACCGGTTTGCTGGATGACGCTGGTTCCGCCCAGGAAGATCTGGTCCGCAGAAGGGCCGTATAGCACGGTGGTGATGGCGTTGCGGGTAGGAGATGAGAAGGAAGAAGGACAACTGAAAAGACATGCAAGAACAAGGTTTGTCTGGGCGAGTTGGCGATGTGATAGAATGTGACAAGGATGATCTAGACAGCTCTATAGGTGAGAACAACAGACATGTGCAGCAATGCAGGGGCGTATGGACCCTTACGATCATGAGAGTGTTCGTGCATGGTGATTTTTGGACATACTTGTAGCCATACAACTACACCCCTCTGAGATTAGAAATTCAATCGAAATGTTGTTTGCGGTGCTTCTGAAGACTCTGGCATGGGAATTCCAGATGCTTGATTCAGCAAAAGAGAGAGTCATCATGATCACATCTCACATAAATCTCAACTGCCGGAGATCTTGAACTCGCAGGGTCAAAATCACCAGACAAGACGATACAAAACAACAAAGCAGTACAGAAATATTCACAACATGTGGCTCAGGGTCTACATTAGAGGAACTAATATCATGTGTTATACTTGCTGCCCGCGATGCCTTTGCTTCAGGCGGCCATCTCATCCTCGTGCATGCAAAATTGAGTCCAAAACCCCCCACTGTCACCGGCTGACGGGGCTTTGCTGGTGAACAGCCCTGCATCCCGTCCGTTACCGCAAACTTGCATGCTACTAGACCCTGAAAAGGAACGACTTCTGTTGGCCCACGGTTATTTCGATGAAGAATGCTGCAGTGCTGTAGTGCTTACGTCTGGGACAGCCAAGGGCAAGTGTAAGAAGGCCTAGCCCTCTTTTCTACCCACAGAAGGAGAATTCGGGCAAAGGGCACAAGAAGGCCAAAAAAATAACATCCGCAAAAGGAGAAAAAGACCGTCAGACATGGTGGCGAGTGGCTTCTACTCTTCCCATTGTAGTATTTTGGCCGGGTCCCCGATGACGCCGTGAGAGGCCGGATCTCGACGGCGTTTGCCATGCAGCACCGAATTTTGACTCCCCCTCAGGGCCCCGGCACCTCCGGGCAGAGCTCCGGTCTGTCACAATGAGGCCCCCCGGTGTGCGTTTGACTTTGTTGAGAAGGTTTCCTTTTCTTCTGTCCCGTCTTCAGTATATACCACAATCTGAATCAGGGAGCAACTCTATCCTGCTCTGCCTGACATCAGTAAGTTTTCTGCGGGATGGAAAAGGAAGCCACCCCCAGGACGGGGTTGTTCCTAGCAAGTGGACAAGAAGGAAACCAAATTGCCTGTAGTCGGTGTAGTCTCATGTATTAGATGAACGGCCGCAGAAAAGGGACAATCGGCGTTTGACTGATTGTCATTCCATCATCCAACCCGCGTAATATTTTCCTAGATATCTTCACCCCCACGGCAAGCAGGCCCAGAATCCCTCTCGCTTAAGGGAGGGCATTCGAAAGGGAATGTCTTCGACCCTCCGTGGGATAATATCACGCGGGCCTTGTGGATTGAGCTTTTCCGCGCTCGTGCCACGATGCTCGTTCTGGAGCCGTCGCCCCTTGGGCGGCGATGGGTGTTGGTCTGGTGGAGGTGGAGAGAAGGGGCGCTGAGCATTTGCCGAACTCAGTCTGGACTTTCCACGATGCGGCAGAGCATGAGTGCCCTAGGTATGCTCCTTCACGCCCCCTTGCAAAGACGCTTTGACGTGGTGATGGATCGACAACGTTCCAGAAACGGAGGAGGAAGGTGGATTTGCCCTTGCAGAAGTCCCCCAGGACCTTTTCGCTGTCAAAGCTCCTGCTCACGAACAGTTAGCCTCTCGCTTTCGTTATCGTTGGGTGTGGTTTGGGTTAGACAGAGTCCATTTTGCCGGTGGGATTCCTGCAGATCACGGTCATAACACAGAGTAACAACCTAATAGCTGTTTGTTGCAACGCATCCTACGGCATCTGTCTCCCGATCACTGCTCACCCGACATGACCGCCAAATGTATCTCCAGTGTCTCGCGGATGAGACCTTCTTGTTCTCATCCACAAAAGGAGGCGGCGTGGGGGGTAAAGACAGCATGGGAGTGTGTCTCACTCAGCTTGTCATTGAAGCTCCACGGTTTGCATGTCTGCGGTGAGCATACCCGCAGTCTCCCCTTTGATATACCACGAGTATTGCAGCCTCGACGGCGAGAGTTATGACAAGAAGACGCTGAAGCACCGGGAACCGGGATCTGAGCTTGGAGTTTTGCTGAGAGAGTCGTTGCAGATGGCTCGGATACACTTTTACGCGTACGACCGGGGTAGTTGGCGACGGAAGAGGGACATGGATGCATTATCGAGGAAATTTACAGCCCTGCATTTCTTCCTACCCCTCAACTGTCCGCCCTAGGCAGTCAAAGCATGGTGGTCGTAGCTTATTACCTACAAGCCCAATAACATATGGCACCCTCGCGCATTCATACAGCAAGAGATGGACTTGTTTCCATTCTCTCACCTCTCACCTGATACTAGAGCTTGGATACAACTAATTCTCACGGGGAAGCTTCAAGTTATTGATTCCACCAGGTGGAGGATTGGCCGAAAGGGGAAACTGTCTGGAAGGATTCTAGAAAGCTTCTATTTGGAAAGGGGTGTGGATGACGTCTGCGGGGCTCTCAGATGCGCCCTGCGATTGGCTTCAGAAAAGCAGTAGCAGTACTGGAGACACGCATGAGATCGGAGCGTCGTCAAAGGTACCGATACACGCGCCGTTTCCCTCTACAACACCATGGGCATCATCATCCCATCTTCTTCTCGGTGAGCGAGGAGACTGCTTGGTATCGATGCTGGGGATTACTGGCATGATACTCACCATGCATATATGGCAATCTTCACAGTGGCAGTTCTCATTATGCCATCAATCCATCTGCATCCCATCCGCCCGTCCCAGAAGTGGAATTCGGTCCTCTCAGAGCAACACGCCTCGCATCTTGTCCATTGTCAAGTCTAAGGCGACAAAACAAGACGCTAGCCAGCTGTGATGCTCATGATGCACTTGTTCTCCTGGCGTGTGGTTTTCGACGTGACTTGGCCGCTTCATCACCCCATGACTCGAGCCATGTCTCCTTTCCACTTTTTGCGATGCCCGCATTATCTCGCAACCCAAGCCCACTCTCTCTGTCTGTGTGTGTCTCCCTTCGTCCAGGCCTGGGCAGATTGGCCTTCCAGCCCTTTTCGGCAGCATCACATTGTCTTCCTCCCTTGGGTAACATGTGTCAAGAGAAGCAACCGCTTGACTCGTACGCTCGCGGGAAGACCAGACAGACGCCCCCCCTTACATGCTGTTCAACGGTCCGAACAACGAGTAGGGCCTGGTTCCGTGCCCTCAGCCAGCGAGAGAGACACAAAAGACAACGCGGGAAATGCGCGCTGGGCTGTGCGTGCGGCCGAACCCAAAGCACCGACCCTATCGCCGCCTGAAACCGGCCTTCTTACCCACGTACCCGTCTGGCAGCCGGCCAGCGGCTTACAGCTAGCTACAACTAAACTACTGCCGAACTACCCGTAATACTAGGGGTGTCATACCCAGACTTGAAGTACCCTCAAGTACCGACTCCAGTACCTGCACGTACAACGGGCAGCTTACAGGTATTACGGGAGGGAACCAGTCGGCCGACCCCAGACTGGGAAGGCGTGGCGATAGCAAAAAAGAAAACCAAAGGCGCGGCATGCTCTTACAGGCAGCACAAGCTGCAGTAGGAGTGTCTTTTTCGTACATGGAGCGATGGCAGAGACATGGGGGCTTCATTGGGCTGAAGGGACGCCACTCTTTATGCATATGCCACAGTCGGACGGCGTGCGAGTTACTTGAAGGTACAGCTGCCGTTGGAGTTCAGTCCAAGTACTTCAAGGCTCTGTTGTTTCTGTCCCTAGAAGGAAGACGGCATTCATGAATAGAGCTCAGCATGTGTGTAAGAGCATCGGACTATCGCCAATGCCCTATTCTGGCACACTCTGCCCAGTCGAGCCCCAGCCATCTGCTTGCTGGGCTTACCTAAAGCACGGCAAGTTCATGACTCTTGTCTCCCTGATGACCCGGCACTCCGCAGATACAGAGCCCAGAGTCCAGGCCAGCAGGTACCTGCAAGGCGGGCTGCCGTCGACAGGGTACATCTAGTATCCAGGGGGGGGGGGGGGGGGGGGGGGGCCGTACACGCACCGGTTCCTCCATGGCGGACGGGAAGGTGGCGGCACATGGCGTGCCCTGGGAGTGGAGATGAGCGGCTTGCCCCGCCCTCTCTTTTTCCTTCCAAAAGGGTATGTATCACGATGTTGTGTTTTTGTTTCTGTCAGTTCGAGATTTGTCTTGTAGCGTAGCTGGTGGCCTTTGTGGCCGGGGGTCCAAGATCAGGGAAAGGGGGGGGCGTTTGTCTTGCTCGTTGCTAGTCACTTGTTCTTCTTGCTTGTACGAGTTGTATCACTTACAACGGCAAGCTACTATGTTCTGTCTGTCCATGGTGGTGATGACCTTGTCCATGTGGTGGTGACAAGCCCTACTATGACGACAACCGGGCCTCGCAAATTGCTGCCCTGAAGGATCGTTGATTACAAGTAGTACCGCTGCGAGGCAACTTGACGTCGGCCTCTACAGAGTCTCCGAGGCGGGCACACACACTGCATGCGGGATGGCTCGTAGCGCCTTATTCTCTGTTGGTCGGCTAGTACTACATGTAGTTGGCTCTTTCGATGGACAGGCGGGAGATGCAGCAACGAAAAGGCAGCCCTAGGAGGTGGCAGTGCCAGCGACTGTTCTGCTTTACACATCACATCGCCCTGGTTGTACCAACAAACACGGCACTCGCACATTACAGTACCGGACAGGGCACGGAGTTGTTGCAGCAGCTGTGATGACAATGTCCGAAGACGGGATACCTACATGTATGTTGGCTTGGCTGAGCTTGGGCTGAACCACGCGGAATCATGCTGGTCGCAGCCGCGTGAGGATTTCTCCGATACAAGTCGTCGGCTTATACCTAGGATTCCTAGGGTACCAGACAGAAAGCCACGCCGTTCATCTGCTTTTGAACAACACAAGTAGTAACCCATGTGATAAGCCAAGCAGATTGAGACATGCCAAGCACAACTCGCAACGGTCAATAGCCCCCAAAGACAATAGCCCTCGACCTACACAGTCTCACTCACCCTCCCACCCCTCTTGCTGCAACGTTATTCTTTTGTCTTGCCCTGCAGTTCTGTTCCCGGTACCATCCCACAGACATGGGGCCCAAAGACTTGGAAGTTTGAGACATGCAGCATGTTTGCTGACACGGCGGCAACAACCTCATGATCGAGAACGATGACGACCATGGGGGGGGTCTTCCGAGCCAACGACGAGTGTGGATGCCAGCGGCGCTCTGGCGCTACAGCCCTCGAGATCTCCCCCAGATAGTCACCGATATGAAACCATCCATCATCAATCATTCCATCTTGAATCATCCTCAAAGGTCAAAAGGGAATAAGCAGCGTCCAGAAATCGCGTGCTCTGCGCATGCATCCCGGGTAAGCTCCGACGATGTAACTTTGTTCCCGTAAGAGCACAAATGAAAAGGGAACCCGATGCCGCGAGAGCGCGAAAGCGCGAGGCTATCCCGCGGGGGTGTGTGTGTGTGGCAGCAGCAGAGGAGGAGGGATGTAAGAAAGAATGAATTGAGAGTTGAGCGAGAGCGACAGACCAGAACAGAGCAGGTATAGGGGGGGGAGGGGTGAGCGCAGAAGGGAGGACAATCCTGCGAATCAACGCTTCCCACTCGTAAAGCTCACGAATCAGGTGTTGCAGATTCAGCCATCCCCCGATCTACGATGCCGCTACTCTTACAGCCCACATCTTCGGGCTACTAGGGCTGCTAGCCAGTCTTTTGGCTTTGCCTTTTCTCTTTTGTTTTCTTCCTTTTGGCTTACTATCTCCTCTGTTCGGTTTCGTTCGCCATGGTTCCTTGCCGTGCCATGCGCGCTCTCGCTCTCGTTCTCATCCCCTCCTCTTTGATTTCCCTTCCGCCTTGTCCCCTTTTGGACCCCGGACACCAACTCGATGGCACTCCGTAGCGCCGGAGCTGTCTCCATCCACGACAAGGCAACGACACATCTTCTCACGGAATCAACCAAGCGAGCTGTGCGTTTGGCGAGGCTTGTTCGCAAGCCTTCCTCAGTGTAAGAAGGGGTCATCTTACGAGGAGGACTGCCCACGTACCCCCATTGCCCCCGGCCAGCCAAATGATTCTATCACCTGTCCGGCATATTGTAACAAACTACACGCCCCCCCTCCTGCCCGTCTTATACCGACCATCCGGCTGTCCTCAGCCGCAGGGCACACAAATTCCATATTCTTCTCCCTTCAACGCCCCCCCCACCATTCCGGCGGCATAAGGTTGAGGGCCCCAGCGATGACCCATGATGAGGATAAGGCTGGCACACCCCCTAAAGCCTTGCAAGGACGGCAGGTCGAGAGTCATCCGAAGCAGCCCTACCGTGGACCCCCAAGTGAGCTAGGTAGCTTTGCCGAGCCCTGGGTTCTGCTCCTCTTACGAAGTATCAATGTCCAGGATGTAGCTTACTGCTCAACTCCGTACGCGTACATTCGTTGTGCTTCTTGTCCTCCGGGTTCCGTCCATGACGGAGAACCATGACGCCCTGGTGAAGTGAAGTGAGACATCCAGGGCTCGACGACGGAGCCCCTTCGAAGCATATATCAAGCAGTTCTAGGCAGTGTCATCGACTCGCACGACTTGGTATAAGCAGCCGGACATGCAATTTGCAGTAATACTGCTGATTAGTTGAGCAAGACTAAAAATAACAATAGAACGCCCAGCCAAGAGGGAGTGCCACAACGACAACCCGCGGGGTAGGGAAGAGGCGAAAGGTGCCTTGCATTCTGCTTCGAGCGGCGGAACCAACCAAAACACCAATCAGTTCACTGCCAAGGCAGCAGTTGTACATGTCACTGCTGATACCGACAATGACATTGTAGGCTTTCTACCTCTCCTCTTGGTGTGCACGTAGTTTCTGTCGACTTGACCCGTGGAAGTAATATCCGGACCTCTTTTGATGTCAAAAGTAATGGACTGGCTTGTTAGGAACGAGATCAGGACGCACGCGGGCCTAGGGCTGAGGAATAGGGTGTTCGTTCCATGGCCCTGAGTGGTTGCACCTCCTGGGCTGTATGTCACCAGCGTCACTTGGTCGATCTCATTCAGTCATATCGCACATGTGCCCACTCCAGAGGCAACAAGCACCGCAACTCCAGATGTTACATTTAGTGCTTTGCATCTACTACAACGTCAGCCATCCCCTGCCAATAGTGCCATTGGATCATCACCCTCCGTACACGAGTACCCAAAGAGAGCAATTCGTGATGGACAAACAGGATATTGGACAGCCTAGGCTGGCCCTATTGCACTAAAGGACCTTCAGCTGTCGCCTGGCGCCAGTCCAGCGGTTCAGCCCCGGACGCCACGGACCACGGTTCTGAGTCAAGGGACAACTCCCCGACTTGGTTGCCCGGATGCCGGCTTCCGCTCCGTAATGCAACGGATCACGATCTCCTCCTCCATCGTCTGGATATAGAACAGTGGCACGAGTGGACAAAGACATGATTTCTGCAATCCATATGACACTTTCTTCTACCTCCGTCGTTCAACTTCCGTGCGAAGCTCGTCATCACAACCAAGAACCTCCGTGGTGGATCCGGAAATACAAGCTGGAGTCGTTATGCCTTACGGAACCCCTCCTCCCCGTAAACACGATGCAAATACGGGGGGCCCGGGGCGCAGCTCGAGTTCGCCCTTCCCAGACGGCCGGTCCCGGGCCAAGACCGCCGCCTGACGGTTTCCCCCCTTATCTGCCTTGGTGCCTGCTGCAACGATACCGGTTACGCGCGCGTTTGGGCCGGTGGGATGGGGAGTATTTTAGTCTCTGCTCGGTCGTAGTCACGGAAATATGAAAAATTAAGGGAGTGGATGGACGCCTCTTTCTCATGTCCTTTCAAATCCTTCGTCTTCCTTATCCTTCCCACGACTATCGCACGTACTAACGGCTTGGCATATGGGCGGCAGCGCACTAGGCTTGTACAAGTCTATCAAGAATTGAACCGTTTAGCCACTTTGCGGCGCTTGACGATAGAGGCTTTGTTTTCAGCCCACGATAGTCCATCCTCTCCCTCAAGCCCTGTGGGACCCCCCTCGCCTTCTTCTTTCCTGTCGACTCCTAGAAGGGGAGGGAGGGCGTGCTGGTTCCATGGACCTGCAGAAAGTATCTACTTGAAGAACTAGCAGCTGAATACTCAGTCTGAACTCCAAAATGAGTTGAGGCCCAGGACTCCGAGTGGTCGCTTGCTGTGAGGACATGGCTCTTTGAGAAGCTCGACCTTTGTATGGGGATGTTGTCGTCGAATCAACTCCGTCCTCCGCGCTTTTCGTACGAATGCTACCATATCCGGGGGGAGTGGGACAACACCGCATGGGCCGGGAAAGCTGGCCGAGCTCGCCTCTGCTTCTGCTGCCCTTCCCTTGCAACGCCTATTTAGCCTCAGTGGAAAGCATCCTGGAAGTCGATGTGTAGTCAATAACAACTCCAATGACAGGGTCAAGCGAGAATATCGCCGCTGTTTGTGATATGAACAAGGGAATGGATGCATCAAGAGGAAACAAGGGAGAAACCATCCACTGAATCCCCAATTCACCACAGCAATTGTTCAAACGCGGGGCTATTCCGTAGCCTAGACAGAGCCTTTTGTACAAGCACAGTATAAGCCAACTCGCAGAATTTGGAAGTAAACGCGCGCAATATTACCAGGTCTCACTCAATTCAGACCCCTCGTTTACACTCTGCAACTCATAAGTCCAGATAAACACACTTGACAACTGCTTTTCGACCCCTTACTCCGCTCGATGGTCCAGCACAAACAACCTGGCAGCACAGAAAAGTAATCCACCCCCCGAAAAAAGTAACAGAAATTGGCTTGTATCAACGCGGAAACGCAAGTAACATGATAGCCATCCTTACCGACTACCTGGACACACGTACAGACTCGAAAAGCGGGTGCACTGCCGACGTTACATCAAAGCGCGGCAGATGTCTTCCGGCCTCTTCGCCTGTCCCCGTCGCCGTTCCACTCCATACTAGTATCGTCTTCCTTGCCCTCCCTAATCGTGATCCTGTCGAGAAAAGACAGCTCATCAGGAAGCCTGTATGTACATCCACAAACCCCATTCTCAAAGGATTACCTTGCAGGCACCCTAGCTCGGGCCAACACAGTCGGAAATCTCACAGCGGGGCGGACGCCTCAATGTCCGGTGACTTCTTCTACAGCAGTCCTCCGAGCGTCACGTAGGATTCAACTCATTCCCTCCCTTGCTGGCTGCGTCCCAAGCATTATACCCAAGCAAAGTAAGCAACACACAAAGCCCCGTCCCGGTAAGACTCCGAAACGCCTTACGGAAATCGGAGCTTCGCTCATGATGCAAAATACACGCCTCTACAGGCAATCGTCACCGCATCCATTGCCTGTCTCCTCCTTTCTCATCCCTGCCGTCTTACTGCTAGCAACGACAACGAAGAAGGATAAACCCAAGCAAGGCTTCTCTCGTGCCCAACAACAGCCCTACATACGGAGCTCGCTGCCAAGGCCGTGTCCGGCGCTGGTCAGCCCCCGTCCTTCGGCCACCTACCCTGCATTATCACTATCAAAGGTTTGAAGCATGCGGAGATACCACTTTCGGTAGCATCGCGACCCCCCATGTACATGCATATAAGGGATTCCTACCGAGTACAAACCGACTGCACACGGCAGTGTTTACTTCATTGCTGGCTCAGACACCATCCGCCCAGTACGTGACAACTCTCAAAAACGAGCCGTCTCCTTTGTCCATCTTCTCGTCTCCCTACTTCCTTCCCGTCCTCCCATCTCTCATAACCGCCTGAATCGTGAGCTCGGTCAAGGCACGCGCGACTGATCAGCATAAGCAAGGGAACTCAAATCAAGTAGGTAAGATCGCAAAAATACACCTTCTTACTCGATTCTTACGCGCTCATGCCGCCCCTGCCCACCGTCCACCTCCACGTACAATGTCTCGATCCTGATATCCGGTTCCAAGGGGCATCGCCAAAAGTAACCGCTCTTCCAGTAAAGAAATTTGTAATTCACCCTAGCAATACGATAGACCACGCTCCGTACATACTCCATACCATTCCCATCGTCCCGGTTCCCCAGAACCCGGCACCTTGGACAAAGTTGGAGAAGCTCCGCGCCGTCAGCCCGTACGTATGTATAACACGGAATCCTTCTGCGGCATCCTTCTGCGGCGTTTTTATGCCGCACCGCCGGGAATCCTTCTTTTCCAACACACCCATTGCCTACAGCATCTTTGTGGCATCAACAACTGATTGGAACAGGCAACTACAGCCTTGGAGTAAAAGATAGGGCTACCATCCACCAGGACTTGGGAGATGGATGACAAAAGAGATATAGTTGGATGACAAAGGAGACGAATAAGATGAGTAAGATTTCACCTCAATGTTATACCATCACCAACTATTCGTCAAACATATCGTGGAGTTCGCGCATGCCTGTTGCTGGAATTTGAAATACCGAGGAGCGAGTCCCAAACCAGCACATGATACACTCCAGTGCAGTCAGTTTTCGATGCTGGACTCCCTCAAGTCTCTGGCTGGCCTCGTCCCTTGCCCCTCCCCCCCCCCCCCAGCACTGGGCCATACATACGATATGGGCTCTCGGCGCCGGAATCCTTCGTCTGCTGCACGCCCGTCCGTACTCGTACGAGTTTGGGAGTACACCTTTTGTTCCCCCACGTAGCAAAGCCACACTGACTACTAAAACGAAGACGAGACAAAGTCAAGTCCTGCGGCAACGGCCCGCAGCATCTGTAAGATGAGAAGCAACGATGGGGACTTACATGTGATCGCCGTCCACTCGAAGACTTTCCATGCTCCAGTAGCCACTGGCAACAAGGCATGATGGAAGTAAAGTCAGGAGCAGTAAGTAAGTTTGTCTCGTTAACCTTACGCCAGAGGGTATCACGGAAAGGCATCAGAGAGCGCCAGACCGACCATTGTCATCACGGCCAGTGTCCACCTTGGAATATAACACGCGCTCTATCCGCCCATCCTTGACAAAGGCGCAACGTATACCGCATCTGTACAGCTTCACAGCTGCAGCAGCAGATCCGCCAGTTGCTGATTTAACCCCCCCCCCTACTGTACAAGAAGACCTGGGCGGGAAGAAGCTAGGATAAAATCCTTCGTCCACCGCAGCGGAGAGACAGTGCCGGGTGCTTGAAGGATCGAAGAAGAACCCTCCAGCTTCCATCGCGCCAGTCTGTTGTTCCAGATGCGGCAACCTGCACGCCCCCTTGCACCGGGAATAAAGGGAAAGAATAGAAGTCCAAAAGGTCCAACTTCACACATCGGTCAATGGCTTCCAACCCTTTTTGTCCTTGCTTTCGTTCCCTGTTCCCTTTCGTTACCCCTGTTCACGATCGATCTTTTGCTCAGGTCAGCGGTAGAGTACCTTACGACGGCTCTTCTGGCTTAGGACTCCTACTAGGTAGGTAGTTGAAGAAGTGACATCAAGTCTCCATCGCAAACATCATCCTAGAATCCCATTACATGGGTTGATTCCAGGAAGGCGGCCATTCAGAATCGTCAATATCGGCCGAACCCAAAGGCATCATGGCCAACTCTTCGGCCGAGCAAAAGCCCGCGTCGGAGAGGGGGGCGTGCAAACTTCGACCCATGCTGCTGAATAAGTCGAGAAGCTGGGGGGTCAAGAGAGCATCAACAGGCTCCAAAGGCCAGTTACCGGCGCAAGGCAGCAAAAGCAGTGGTGCAATAGCCAAGGGCACCACAACACTAAATGCTGACAACTGATCTGGATCTCCGCCGACCAAAGTAGTCGTTTGTTGGCCGCCTTGTACGAGCATAAGGAGAGAGAATGTAAGCATCAAATCGAACATCCAATTCCTTGGCTTCTAACAGTGTACCCATATTGCTTAGGCTCATTCACGACAGCCCAGCAATCCGCGGAACAACCAGAAGAGGTCTGATGTGGTATATCAAACGCGTTTCGCAACACCAATCAACCTGCAGACCGGTTAGTATTTGCGATATGCCCAAGAGATACCCATGGTTTAGCTACATGCCTTGACAATGAGAGGGCCGCTCCTTTCAGCCCTGTGGTTGCTGCCACCCCGGCTTGCCCAGCCTGCCAGAATCGAAATGTGAAGGCGAAAAGGCGAGACAGAACGGAAGAGAAGCAGAAAACTGATTGGAGGCAACGGTCCCTCTACAACCCCCGGCCCTAGCGCGGGGGGTATTGGGGGAATATCCTTCTGCGGCTACCATCAGCCAATCATGCCAGGTCCGTTCTTGCGTCTCCCCTCACGCACGCCCCGAGGTCCAATATGGGACGAACAAGCTGTCCCTGCCCTGCCAGCTCGAGTTAGTGCTCTATAGCGAGGGACACAAGACGCTGCCTAGCACGAGAGACTTTGTCTGCATGGGAAGGTAATGGTAGGAAGCGGCTAAGCCCCGTGAATGTCCTGGTCCTCCGCACTTTTGAAGGCATGATGAGCCCCAAAAAGTCTTCAGCAGCCAGAGCCCTACAGCAGGGCTGCCGTAACTCAATTGGGTGAAGCACTGGAACGAGGCCCCTCACAGGAACAACCTATCGTGAGAGAGGACAAGCAAGGGGATTCTGCCCCTCCACCCGGGGCTGGGCCTGCAAGTCGTCAGAGCAGCTGAAGCCAGTGAAGCTCTGGTTGGTAAAGTGACCCATCAACAGGCTTGCGGTCCCTCACCTCGGGCCCGAGGCTTCCTCAACTCGCGCTCTCCTATCCGCATATCTCGGCTCTGGTGCCCCGCGCCTGTCTCTCGGCAATGCGTGTTAGTGTCGAGCCAGCTGAAGTATTGGCATTGTTTTGGGTCAAGATCCAACAACGAGCCGCCGACGAGGCCAACCAGGGAGAAGCAGGAGGAGGAAAAGGAGAATGGAAAACTGACACATGAATGGGCGACGCGAGTAACCACATGACCAGCGTCTCCTGCGCCAATGCTATCCTCTTATCCTCCCGAGACGCCCAGCTGAACGTTTGGCCGTTTGGCCTGGCCTGGCCTGGCCTTCCCTTTCCTTTCTTTCACTCCCCCTTTGGTGCGTTTGCGCGTGCGTGCGCCTTGGACACCGGCCGACTGCCTTCCTCCTCGTCGATAGTCTTGCGCCGCACGGGGTCCGGTCCCGTACTGTAGTGCGCGCGCATAAGCCGGCCAATATCCTGCGTCAATCTCGAGATTTCCCAACTTTCAGCTCGGCTTCTGCTAGTCAGCGCGATGGCGGCAACTCTGGGACATTCCGCCCACGTTAGGCCGTTTGGGGCATGCTGCTCATGCTGGTTTGGGCCTCCTTCTCCGCCAGCCAGTCGTTGACTGCCGTCTGCTCTGCCGTCATGCAAATCCATCCCCAAGCCAGCCTGGTCACACACACCACCACAGCCAAGAGTGCGTAGTAGCCCAGGGATGGCCTGGATGGGGTAGCTTGTTGGGCCATCTCAGCAACTTTGTCCGCTCTCCGTCTGCTGCGAGTCAAGCTGCTGCTGCCGCCGTGGCAAATGCTCCCCCAGCGTGTCATCAATGATGCCTTGTTCAGCCCTGCCGATACAGCTCATCTCGGGGCAAAGGCGATTTTGATTGCTTGATTGCGACGCAACCAGGGCAGCCTCCCAGAAACTCACTAGTTAGCCCGCCACGCAACGGCTCTAAGCCACGCACGCCTCTTGAGATTGTCGACATAATGGTAGCAAGCAACGCAAACCCAAGCCATTTGCCTTTGTAATGCATCACCCATACCCACAAGGCCATTGAGCTCCCAAGGCATGGCTGAGCCCGGAAATTGACTGATGTCCCGCGGACACATGGCAAACAGAAAACCCCCCCTTCGCCCTCAGCTGGAAGCTTTCAGACCAAGAAAAGGCCGCTGAGAGGGCCACCGCCCAAGAGGGACGCGCTGCCCAACAAGCCAATCCTTAATAAAACACTGCCAGTGCTTGGCCAGTGGTACGACCGTGGGCCGACGGACGGTGTGCGATCAGTCTACCCACAAGCACCTACACCTAATGCCATCATATCTGACAGCCGCGTCGATTGCCGTCGTCGTGTCTCAAGCCGTTTCGCCCGCCCGCAGTAGGACCGACATAGAGGCAGCAGACGGCGAGACGAGATCTTCAGGGGTCTTCCATCTCGCATGCAGTGCGTACATACAGCAAGGCGATCTTCCGCATCAAAGGAGCAGACACGGCCCAGCCAGCGTTGCATCTCCAGGTAGTTTGCACCAAAGACGCGCTCCAAGGCCCTGGGACTCTTGCCAAGTCTGCATATATCTGCAACAGGCCACGGCTAAGCGATCGGAGCAGAGGCACGCTTGAAGATGCACTCTCCGTCCCGTCGCCCCCGCTTATCCCGGACCGCTTGGGGGGCTTGCCACTCTTTTTTTGCTTCAAACCAAAGAGCATCGTCCATCCTTGCAACGTCTCCCTTCCGCCGCCCACCTGAAGCCTTATTAGTAACGGCCCCATGGCAAACCTTTGGGGCCAACCCCCCCCCTTCTCTTTGGGGTCAGCTTGCCAGCATTCTCGCGGCGCGAGCGATCCATGGCATGTGGGGAAACCCAAACTTCATATCGGCATTGTTACCCTTCTGCCCACTCTTCCCACCCTTCCCACCCTTGCCATCCATCTCGTCTTCGTACCCATGCCCATGCCCGTGCTTCTCCCAGATTGCCCGTGTCGGCCTAGCTGCCCAGTCCTTGAGAGCATCTCGTCAGACCGCCGTCTAGAATGCTTCTAGCGCCGCCTGCTAGATCATATGGCGCCTAGGCCATCTGTCGAAATTTGCAAGATAACCGGGCCATGCTGTCATTCCTTTCCCGCCAACTCGGGTGAAAGTGATTGCCACTGCAAGTGTGCGAATGCGGTCCCCATTTGTAGACAGATCTTTGATGCGTGCCGCGAATGTCGTGGATGCGATGGGGTATGTATCTTAGTAGTAGTAGTAGCAAACAAATAGCCGGGCCGTCCGTCACAGATGCTGGTGTTGTCTTGCATGTTGAGGGACATCGCAAGTGCTGCTCTCACGTTGTTCCTCTACACGGAGGAATTATGAGTTCAGTTTGGGTCACGCCTCAAACTCAGATCATGGTTGCTGGTGAGGTAGGTATGTGTGTGTTTGCAGCTGGTATCGTGCCGCTGCTGACCTCATCACTAAGACACGCCCTCGGGCTGTTGTCGTGGCGAGCACAAGGACCTTCTGACGACGTTGCCGCGCGCATGGCCTGCCCTATCGGCCCAAGATCAACGTGCTGCGGCGTCTTCGAGATTGCTCCCATAAGCTTCCAAGCTTCCAACCCGCCATCTTGGTTCGTCGGGTAGGAACTTGCAGGTGTTTCTAATCAAACTACTATTAGCCTGTAAGCCCTTCCTCGCGGCGCCGGCAGTTGGGACGGCGCGCAATCCAATCGCAACGGCTCTCCATTCGGTCGTCGGAGCCTCGGGACCCTCCTTTGGCTTGTGCTCGGTCCGTACATGCATACGAGCAAGCGAATGGGAGGCAGTCGTTGACATTGAGTATGGAGCTCGTCGTCCAACAGCCCCGGTTTTCCCCCCTTCGGCTCCGTCGAACTTTGTCGACAGCAATTCGGTTCCTGAGCCTTTGTGGACCTGGGCTACGGGGACCTTGACGACATCCTGGTCGGCGACCTCCCAAGCCCTCGTGCTGTATCTCTCGTGTAGTATGGCTCTGTCTTGACATCTTTGGCTGCCTCGTGTAAGACACGCCGTGCTTTCCATGACTAGCCCGCCGCCGTGATTATCTTCTGCGGGCGTCGTTGATCTCCATCAGCAGCGGACTGGCAAGGCCTGCGAGCAAAAAGACGAGGCGTTGACTCGTTCACAAGTCATACATTGCAGAAACGAAGCTGCGGTCCCTGTATTGTTGAGATGAAAGAGAAATAGGCCGGCATATGCAAACTCAAAGGCCAGCTCGTTGCTGTCCGTTGATCCTTATTCTTGCAAGGACGAGGGGCCACGCCCCCTTGTTGGCGGACTTCCAGCCCTACGGATGACGCTGTGACACAGGAGGCGCAAATGCGTTTCTGCAAGTGGAGAAGCGCAGACGAATGGTTCGCGCCACACTCTTTGGGCTTCAGGGACCTGTATGTATGCACCTCGTACGCAATGTAGGTAGTACTTGTACATGGCTTGTAACTGAACCCAACCCTTACCGACCATGCCTTTTGGTGCATTGCGTGCCTTCAATGACGACGTGGTGCATATTTGCCCGCCATCACATCGGTTCAGCCTGTCCGCTTCCAACAAGCCTTCTGTCCAACTGCATCTTTTCGAAAAAGGGTGAAACGGGCTGGCGAGTCCATCTCCGAGGTCGCCCTCCCGGTGACGATATGATGCATCGTCTTCTTGACTCGAGTTCTCCCCACACGCTCCCACCGCTGGGGAAAATCTCCCGTCTCCCTTCGCCCGAAGACTCGGGATGTCGAGACAGATGGCCGAGGAAAATCGCCATTGCTAGTGTTGTTGCCAGTCCCGGACCGCCTGGCCTGGTAATAGCCGCGATGCTAACTCATTGTCGATGCTTCAGCCTTGCGGACCACCCCTCTCACTCGATGCAAGGTTAGCCTTCTCCGAATACCACGCTAAACTTCCCATCCCCGCCCAAGCTGGATAGACTGCGGGCTTCTGGAAGATCCGGCAACAGGTGCAGTCGCCGCAGGAGGGTCCCGTTTCCACTCGTGTTTTGTAAGCACTTGTGTTGAGAAACTCTTTTGGTGCTCGGAGACTTTCGCCGTGGGTTGATGATGTGAGCTAGAGAGGGACGAGCAGCCGGAAATCTCGGTCGACTCAGCATGGCATCAGTACGCCGCATTGCTGAAAGGACTCCGAAACGTGCCCTATGAGATGGGCTACTCAGCATGCAGAAGCTTGCCAGATCCCGGTTTGAGAGGGGGGGGGGGGGGGGGGGGGGTGTTTTGTTATTTGAAATGTTATTGTAGTTATTTTTATTTTTAAAAAAA